>SKCR01035852.1:0-62335 GCA_019454045.1 Zanthoxylum bungeanum
GCTCAAATAAAGAGTTATCAACGATCAAAAGACGACTCAAAACGACAAGCGAAAATAAGGGAAACTAATCAGACTCAATGAGAAATTAAGATACGAAAGCTCAATGACGACTTGACTCAAGTAACTAAGATTCAACAAATAAAACACAAAAATCACATTTACATGCTATGTAATTCACTCAAAGAAAATTCAATCAAATAACACATCTTTGATTAAGGAACATCAAAATAAAATCCTAGCAAAACTTAACACATAAGGTAAGTGACTAAATTTTCTTAATTTGTATTTTTTTTTACCGACTCAAACAACAAGATTCATCAAAGAAAAACATAACGAAATATGCATGCAAGTGACGAAACTAAGAAACTGACGAAATCAGACCTAATATGCATGCAAAGTGACCGGTGCTTACACACGCGTATAACGCAAGCGCACGTATCGTTCAAGTAGTATAAAAAGTATCTATCCCACAAGGACTTAATACCTAAATTATTAATTTTACTGAGGCTAAATGATTACTGGTATCTAACAGGTTTTTGATTGATTTGAAATGGCGATGATTCTAAATTTAAAAACAAGTAAATAAAATTTTGCGAAAGTAGAATGAGATAAATTCAAATTTATAAAACTATCTAGGGTTGTGATTTATTCCAATATTAATTAAAAGATAAAGTGGTTATCTTATAGTTGGGTAAAATATTGCTTTATTAACCTGAAACATAAAATTATGTAAAAGCCTCTTCCGATGGTCAATTACAAATACGTAGTATAATCCAATTGAACCATATGCCTATATCAACCAAATTATCTAGATTCATTAAGATTAAGTTCCAATTATGGCTACCCCGCCCGACAGGTATATTTCTATCATGTAAGGAAATCTATTAAGGGTTATCTATCCTCAAGGAAGATCGTGGGCTATTGAGTCTAAGGTCTTAAACTTAAAATCCCTATGTATAGTTCGTTTTAAGTTTACCTAATCAATTTTATTAATGGCCAGTTAATAAAAAGGCATTAAGATTAAGACTCAATAAATAAATCTTTATATTACCCAAACTATAATCTAACCTCTTATAAACGGTGATATTGGAATTCATCACAACCCCAGATAACTAACTTAGTTACGACACATAACTAGGGCTAATAAAATAAAGTACATAAAGTAAAAATGCTGAAAAGTAATTACGGTAAAGTAAAGGCTGAAAAGTAAAGTGCAATAAAATAAAATGCTAAGGTAAAAAGAATTAACTTCTACTATTTACTAATTAGATATATCCCATAATATAATATATTAACTTTTGATAATTACCAACCAGCCATATAGGCGGTAACCTGATTAAGTCAAATTAAGTCCAACCAGCCATAAAGGCGGAACCAAAATAAACCAGCCATGTAGGCGGTAAGGGAATTTTATTACCAACCGACCAATATAGCGGTATCCTTTCTTAGTCAGGTTTCACCAGATTAAAATGAATTACCAACCGACCAATATAGCGGTATCCTTGTTAAGTCAAATTTTAAGTAGTGAATATATTATAATTATGGGAGATTAATCTAACTAACAATAGTAAAAGAATTACCTTTCACCTTAGCAGGGGGAAGTTATCACCTCATGGTAGAATAGTAAAACTGTAAAAGTAAAAGGTAAAAATTAATTACTATTACTATTACAAATAGTAAAATTACTATTACTATTATTACAGAATGTAATTAAAATTAATTACAAAACTGAAATTTAAAGAAACTAAGAAGAGAACTCCCTATTTACATTAGATGTTTCAGAGAGAAAGGTACATCTGAAATCAAAAAACTGTCTGAATTTATAGGCGTCGCTTGGCACCTGGCGTCGCGACGCCCAGACTTCTGGCGTCGTAACGCCCGAACAGTAACAGAAGGCGGCTTAGAGCTCAATGATTGTACTGACGTGGTGCTGACGTGGCGCTGACGTGGCACACATGGCAAAAGCGATTATCGGCACCGTAGGATTGCGGCATGTGGCGACACGTGGCATTCTGTGATTGGTTGATGATGATGTGGCACTTTGACTTGATTTGACCGCTGACGTGGACGATGACGTGGCATGACACGTGGCATAGTTGACTCGTTGACTTGCTAACGTGGCTGATGATGTGGTGACATGTAGGATGACACGTGGATGACACGTGGCACGGTGCACGTTAGCAAGATGGCTATGATGGTGACACGTGGCACGGCGCACGTTAGCAAAGTCAAACTTCTCAAATTCTGACTTGTTGACCGGCGCACGTTAGCAGAGGTTCGGTGCACGTTAGGCGTCGCGACGCGCCCAAATTACAAAAATGCCATTTTTTACCAATTTTCCTGTTTTGCTCCAAATCACCTCCAAAATGTCCTGAAACTTTATTTATCTACAAAATAATACAAAACACAACAAAATATTCACAAGACTCAAGAAACTATATAAAATATTAGGTTAAATGAGTGGGAAATAGTGATAGATTTACCACTCATCACACCCCCAAACCTAACATTTTGCTAGTCCTCGAGCAAAACATAGAATAAAATAACATAATTAAAATTTTACTAAGCCACTTTCGTAGGGATCACGGTTGCATTTAGCATATGCAACAACCTTTAAACCCCTAGGTGTCTCTAGTGGACGAGTTGTAGTCTCGTGAGGGTTTACAACAATGATACCCACAAATATTTTATAAAAGTAAAAATGTTTTAAAACTAATGCACACAAAAACAAAAAGACAAGCGAAAAGAAAATAAAGATGTTAGTGACTAATCAGGTGAAACTTCTACTACAAGTTACTAGTTGTTTTGTTTCTTTCTAAATTACCGAATAAGTAAATTCTCCGATTATAATTACCATTCTCCATATACACAACCAGCATAATATTAATCAACTCATTTTTGCCCACAACAGTCACAAATGCAGTTGATAAGAGAGTAATATTTTTGTCCTAAAGTTCTTTCAGATTTCACATCTTTTTGAAGCAATGAAATAAATTTTCTGATTTTTTTATTATTTTTCTTTGATTTTTTGAATTTTGACTTTTTATTTATATACAATACCTTCCGTCTATGTAGCGAGTGTTGGGTCGGTGACTCCCAAACCAGTTGGCTTTAGGGCACCGGGTGTTAAAACACCCTTACGAACTTAATTACTCAGACTTCAGATATATATATTTTTGCAACATCATTGATCCATGTAGCAAGTTTTGGGCCAGTGACTCCCAAACTAGTTGGTTTTAGGGCACTAGGTGTTAAAACACCTTTACAGACTTAATAACTCGGATCTCAGATGTTTTTTTTTTTTTAATTCCATCACTTTTTGAGATGCTTCCTCCAATTAAACTAGAGCACTGAATATTACAAACTTTTCAAATACAGCTCATGTTCTTATGTTACTATGCATGTTGATAATACTTGCCAACTGAACATATGAAGATTCATTTTAGTCAGTTTAATGGAGAATTTACAAATTAAATAATTCAAAAGGAAATAAACAAAAATTAACTTGTTTCAAAAAATGGGTTGAAATACGTCTCAGAAGTGAAAACTTCTTACTCGGCTATCTCTCACCAATTTCACCATTTAGTCAAAATAAAACATAAAAACGTAAAATATTTTTGTAATTTTTGAAAATTTTTCAATTTTTTTTTGTATTTTTCGAAAAATTTTGACTAAAAAAAAAACAACACACAAACTAAAAACAAGATACTAATCAACTAATTTCCTCCCCCAAACCTAAATGAGACATTGTCCCCAATGTCTTAAACAGTAGAAGAAGAGTTTAGAAGATAGTACCTGGTTAGCTGAAATCCTACAGGAAATTAAAGGTTAAGATCCAGATTAATCTGACGTCTCTTACCACGATCATCCTCGGACCATTTTAACTTGGAAATGATAGGGTGTTCAAAGGCTAAGATTTGGTCAATTAGATCCTGAGCAGTTCTGGCAGTAAAGAGGAGTTCCTTTATAGGTTTTGTTACAAACCGTTTCTCCGGACATCATCAAGAAATACACAAAGAAAATCATAAAATCCTTCAACATTGTACAGTCCTAGTGGTTTCTGGTGTATGTTCAAATTCGCCCAAGATAACACTATAAAAATTTCCTCCAATGTGCCCAAGTCACCTGGAAAAGCAATAAAAGCATCAGCACGGTTAATCATTTCTACCAGTCGTTCAGACATACCTGGCACAATTAGTTCTTCTCCGTTTGATGGTCCAATAAGATTTGTCTCTGCCAAGGTTTGGGAATGATTCCCAAGACTTGACTGCCTCATTCCTATACAGCCTTTGAAACGATCCCCATAAGTCCAAGATTGCCTCCGCCATATACCAAGTGCATATTCTTTACAGCTAAGACTTGTCCCAATTCCTGTGCTGCTTCTATGTATTGTGATTTAACACCAACACTGGTACCGCAAAACACACAAATGTTTTCAACCCGTTTTCTTGAAGTGGCTTCCATGTTTTACTCTGGATGCCTTCAAAAGTTCAATGATGAGTTGAATTTATAGTACCTGAAAAGGATGAGTAAAAATAATAGCACTAGTACCTGCCAAATGACAATTATTAGTTAAACAGTAAAATAAATCGTGATAGTCAAAAGATATGGATCCTGTCGGAAAAGAAAACAACAAAACAAATCACAATTATTAGGAAAAATAAAGAGATATAATATGTACAAGAAACTTAGCGGCTTGATTGACATCTATGCGTCAGGGACAAGCTTCCCATCCAATTTTCTTATAAATTGGCAAACTGGGTCTTTTTGAGTCAGATTCCCGAGACTTAACTGTTGTCTTTCCTTTAGAAATTGTGTGGTAATTTGTGAATGGCAATATGAACATATCCACTGGGATACGTCTCAAGAGTCGAAGATATATCATCTATAGACTCCTTACTCAAGCCATCCCTAATGAATTTAATTTTATCTTCGCGATTATCAGACATCATTCCTAAAGAACGACAACGAGTATTGCAATTCCAGCGTGCACATTTGAAACAAACACCCATTTTCTTAGCTCTACATTTCTTGGCATAGGTGCTTCTTCCAAAACCAGGCAAATACGAAGTACAAGAATCAGAATACTCATCTGCCAATCGGACTCGTGCTTCGATTACCCAACGAATGTCATTAGGAATACCATGGATTGTCAGTAGTCTCATTCATTCTAAGCGAGCTTTGTAAACTTTCATCAGAGAATTTTGAGGGAGAGAAGGAAATTGCTTATGAAGATTTGCGAGAACTTCTTTCATCTTAAAATGACTTAATCTGCAAAAACTAGACACACCAAATTAAATCAGACCAAATCACAATATATATACAAAGATTGCATGGGTTGCCTCCCTGCTAGCGCTAAGTTAAAGTCGTCAGCTAGACGTGACTGTCCGAACGTTATGCTGGATCTGAAAATGTGACACTTTCTTTTTTGTCGATCAAATGATTCTCCCCAGTAGTGCTTGACACGCTGACTGTTAACTTTGAATGTGTTGTTGGTATTAGGATCCAGTAATTCAACAGCTCCATATGGTAGAACCTGAGTGATCACAAATGGACCTGACCACCTTGATTTCAACTTTCCAGGGAAAAATTCAACCTCGAGTTGTACAACAACACCTGCTGTCTTGGTTCCAACTGTCTGTGCACTATTTTCCGGTCATGCCATTTCTTGGTCTTTTCTTTGTATAATTTGACATTCTCATAAGCCTGTAGGTGAAATTCCTCAAATTCATTGAGTTGGTGGAGTCTTCTTTCTCCTGCAGCTTGTGGATCAAGATTCAACTTCTTCAGTGCCCAGTACGCCTTGTGTTCAAGTTCAACTGGCAAGTGGCATGCTTTCCCAAACACCAATCGATAAGGTGACATACCAATGGGTGTTTTGTAAGCTGTCCGGTAGGCCCATAATGCATTATCGAGTTTTGTAGACCAGTCACTCCTTGTTGATCCAACGGTTATCTCCAAGATTCTTTTGATTTCCCTGTTTGAAACTTCAACCTGTCCATTTGATTGTAGATGGTAAGCAGTGGCAACCTTATGAGTAACTCCGTATTTGGATAGGAGTGCATCAAAATATTTGTTGCAGAAATGAGTGCCACCATCGCTGATAATTGCACGAGGTGTTCTGAATCGAGTGAAAATGTTCTTTTTTCAGGAATTCGATCACAACTTTTGAATCATTGGATGGTAATGCAATTGCTTCAACCCATTTGGAGACGTAGTCTACAACAACCAGGATGTACTGATTTCCGAATGATGGCACAAAAGGTCCCATGAATCAATACCCCACACATCAAATATCTCAACTTCAAGAATATTTTGCAATGGTCTTTCATTTCTTCTCAAAATATTCCCCATTCTCTGGCATCTGTCACATTGAAGAGAAAACAAGTAAGCATCTTTAAAAAGAGTGGGCCATAACAAACTTGATTGTAAGACTTTTGCTGCAGTTTTGTCCCCGCTGAAGTGTCCGCCATATGGTGATGAATGACAGTGCTGCAAAACACTGTTAACCTCCTCCTGTGGAACGCGTCGTCTCAATAATTGATCAGCACATCGTTTGAATAGGTACGGCTCATCCCAAACATAGTGCTTGACTTCTTTGAAAAAACTTCTTCTGTTGCTGAGTTATCCATTCCAACGGCCATTTTCCTGACACAATGTAGTTGACATAATCAGCATACGAAGGGACTTCCTGCTGTTTCATGGCAAACAACTGTTCATCTGGAAAAGTTTCTTTGATTGAAAGTTTTTTGCCAACTGTTTCTCCATTCTCGAGACTTGATAAATGATCTACCACTTGGTTTTCTGTCCCTTTCTTGTCTCGAATCTCCACTTCGAATTCTTGCAGAAGAAGTATCCAACGGATCAATCTGTGTTTAGCATCTTTCTTCACGATCAGATATTTGATTGCTGAATGATATGTGTAGACCACCACTTTGGGACCCAGCAGATAAGAGCGGAATTTGTCAAAAGCGAACACAACTGCAAGTAACTCCTTTTCAGTGGTTGTGTAGTTGAGCTGAGCTTCATTCAAAGTTCTGCTGGAGTAATAAATGGTGTGGAAAATCTTTGCTTTGCGTTGTCCCAAAACTGCACCTACAACAAAGTCACTAGCATCGCACATCACCTCAAAAGGAAGGGTCCAGTCTGGTGCTACTATGATGGGAGCAGAGACCAGCTTCTGTTTCAAAATTTCAAAAGCTTCATGGCATTTTTTGGTGAAGTTGAAAAGCACATTCTTCTCCAGAAGATTGCAAAAAGGTTTTGCAATCTTGGAAAAGTCTTTGATAAATCTCCTGTAAATACCTACATGTCCAAGAAAACTTCGAATACCTTTGACTGATGTTGGTGGAGGTAGTTTTTCAATTATCTCAATCTTTGCTTTGTCTACCTCAATTCCCTTTTGTGAGATCCGGTGTCCAAGAACAATACCTTCCTCCACCATGAAGTGGCATTTCTCCCAGTTGAGTACCAAGTTTGTATCTTCGCACCTTTGTAACACATGTTCCAAATTTTGCAAACAATGGTCAAAAGAATCTCCAAACACAGAAAAGTCATCCATAAATACCTCCATACTCTGCTCCAACATATCTGAGAAGATGGCCATCATGCAACGCTGAAATGTGGTTGGGGCATTACATAATCCAAATGGCATTCTGCGGAAAGCAAAAGTACCATACGGACATGTAAATGTGGTTTTCTCTTGATCTTTTGGGGCGATAGAAATCTGATTGTACCCTGAATATCCATCCAGAAAGCAATAGAATTCATGTCCTACCAGTCTGTCCAGCATCTGATCAATGAATGGTAGTGGAAAATGGTCATTCCTTGTGGCTTTGTTCAGCTTTCGGTAATCCATGCATACTCTCCATCCAGTCACCATTCTTGTTAGAATCAGCTCGTTCTTTTCATTGGTGACTACAGTAATTCCTCATTTCTTTGGTACACACTGCATAGGACTCACCCAACTGCTATCTGAGATGGGGTAAATGATGCCAGCATCCAACCATTTGATTATTTCTTTTTTTACAACTTCCTTCATGATTGGATTGAGTCTCTGTTGATGCTCCACTGTGGCTTTGTACTCGTCATTCATCAGGATCTTATGCATGCAAAATGATGGACTAACACCTCGAATGTCAGCTATAGTCCAGCCAATGGCTTTCTTGTGTTCTCGTAACACTCTCAATAACTTTTCTTCATGTTCCAATGTTAGAGAAGAAGAAATAATAACAGGTAATTCAGTAGAGTTTCCAAGAAATGCATACCTGAGATGGTTCGGAAATAACTTCAGTTCCAACTGTGATGGTTCTTCAATCGAAGGCTTGATTCGATCTTTCTTTGGGAGATCCAGACTTTCAACTGGTGTTGTCAATTTAAAACGAAACGGCTTGTCAAGTTAGTTGATACATTCCAGAATTTCAGCATCAAGCTCACTATCAGTCATGTTAGTGATGCAAGCTTCAAGTTTGTCAGTGGGAATTGTATCAGTATCCTGGATGATACTATCAACAATATCAATTCTGAAATATTCCTCCTCTTTTTCATCGCTCAGGAATTTCATGGCTTTGAAAACATTGAAAGTAACTTCTTGGTCCTGAACTTTCATGGTTAGTTCTCCTTTTTGTACATCAATCACAGTTCGACCTGTCGCTAAAAATGGTCTCCCAAGGATAATAGGCACATCTTTGTCTTCTTCCATGTCAAGGATGATGAAATCTGCTGGGAGAATGAGTTTGTCAACTTTAACCAGCACATCTTCAATGACTCCTCTCGGAAATACGAGTGTACGATCAGCAAGTTGTAGTGAAACTGAGGTAGGCATTGCTTGTCCAATTTGCAGTTTCCTGTAAATAGAAAATGACATTAAATTAACACTTGCACATAAATCACATGAAGCCTTACCGATATAATATTCTCCAATAATGCATGGAATTGTAAAACTGCCAGGATCTTTCAACTTCTGGGGAAGTTTTCTCTGAATGATGGCACTGTATTCTTCCGTCAATGCTACTGTCTCATAATCTCCCAATCTTCATTTTCGTGAAAGAATGTCTTTCATGAATTTGACATAGCTGGGCATTTCTTCCAAGGCTTCTGCAAATGGATTGTTGATGTACAACTTTTTGAAAAACTCCAAGAATCGAGCAAACTGCTTGTCCAATTTGTTTTTCTGAAGACGCTGAGGAAAAGGTGGAGGTGGACTGATCTGTTCTTTTTCCTTTGCTTCTTTTTCCTTTGTTTCTTTTTCCTCCATCTATTGCTCTGCTTTTTTTGGAACATCTTCAATGGTTGTCTTGATTCCAACATTTTTGTTGATTTCAGTACCACTTTTCAAGGTAATGGCTTGACATTGCTCCTTCCCTCGGTTCCTTGGATTTGGTTCTGTGTTGCTGGGAAGATTTCCTGGTGGTCTGTAACTCTGAGCATTGGCCAGTTGTCCAATTTGATTCTCCAGTGCTTTGATCGAAGATGATTGGCTTTGAAACATAGCTTCATATCTTTTTAATTGAGCCAGTACTTCTGCCATTACTGGTTCTTTTTCATGCTCCTGACCTTTGTTCTGTTGTTGGAATCCAGGTGGTGGATAGTTATGCTGTTGGAATCCAGGTGGTGGATTATTCCTTTGCCCTGAATTGTTGCTCCATGAAAAGTTGGGATGATTCCTCCACCCTGGGTTGTAGGTGTTGGAATATGGATTGTCCCCCTGTCTGTTGAAATTGTTGACATAGTTCACTGTCTCTTCAGGTTAGGTTGGTTCTGATGCTCCTCCATATGGTGAACTAGTGGCTCCATAGTTACTTTGTGTGCTGAGAGTCTCCATGTATTTGCAAATCTGATCCAGCTTGGCATTGACTGCTGAATTGGCTCCAATCCAGCTTGGCATTGACTGCTGAATTGGCTCCAACTTCATAAATTCCTGCAATTCTTTGGATCAGGCTCCTTTTTGTTGGCCACAAGGAATTATTGTTGGTCATTTCTTCAATTAGGTCCCAGGCTTGATCTTCTCCTTTTGCCATCAAAGCTCCTCCAGCAGCAGCATCAATTGTGGTTCTCATTATTCCAGAAAGTCCATTATAGAAGGTTTGGACTTGAAGTCATTTTGGGATTTCATGGTTAGGACATTTCCGGAGCAAATCTTTGTACCTTTCCCAAGCTTTATAAAGAGTTTCTGAGTCTTGTTGCACAAAGGATGTGATGTCATTCCTCAGTTTTCCAGTTCTGGCTGGTGGAAAGTACTTTGCAAGAAATTTGGTGGCAATATTGTTCCATGTTGTGATGGAACCTGCTGGTAGTGAATGTAGCCAAGCTTTAGCTTTGTCCTTCAAGGAGTATGGGAAAACACGCAGTCTCATAGCTTCTTCAGCTTCTCGGTTGTAATTGAAAGTGCCGCAAACTTCCAGGAAGTTACTGATGTGGGTATTAGGATCTTCAGTTGCATTCCCCCCAAACTGAACTGACTGCTGTATCATCTGAATGCAAGTTTTGATGTCACCCGCATTGGCTAGTAAATGAGGAAGTACAATACATGAAATGAGTCTGTCAACCACCGGAATGGTTCTGTCTCGAATGGGAATTGGTGGTGCAATCTCCAAAGGTTCAGGTTCCATGTTAACAATTACTTCTTGGCCTTCTCGCCTTTCCCTTCTCAACTGTCTGATGGTTATTTCAATCTCTGGGTCAAACGGTCGGAGTTCAAAGCTTCTGGATCGTCTCATGAAGGATCTAAGAACCTGAAACACAAGAAAATAAAAACAATAAGTAAAAAGGAATTAGATACAAGTAAAGATATCTAACCTCAAAACTAATAATAAAAGATAAATAAGTCCCCGACAATGGCGCCAAAAACTTGACCGGTGCTTACACACGCGTATAACGCAAGCGCACGTATTGTTCAAGTAGTATAAAAAGTATCGATCCCACGATGACTTAATACCTAAATTATTAATTTTACTGAGGCTAAATGATTACTGGTATCTAACAGGTTGTTTGATTGATTTGAAATGGCGATGATTCTAAATTTAAAAACAAGTAAATAAAATTTTACGAAAGTAGAATGAGATAAATTCAAATTTATAAAACTATCCAGGGTTGTGATTTATTCCATATTAATTAAAAGATAAAGTGGTTATCTTATAGTTGGGTAAAATATTGATTTATTAACCTGGAACACAAAATATGTAAAAGCCTCTTCCGATGGTTAATTACAAATACCCAGTATAATCCAATTGAACCATATGCTTATGTCAACCAAATTATCTAGATTCATTAAGATTAAGTTCCAATTATGGCTACCCCCGCCCGACAGGTATATTTCTATCATGTAAGGAAATCTATTAAGGGTTATCTATCCTCAAGGAAGATCGTGGGCTATTGAGTCTAAGGTCTTAAACTTAAAATCCCTATGTCTAGTTCATTTTAAGTTTACCTAATCAATTTTATTAATGGCCAGTTAATAAAAAGGCATTAAGATTAAGACTCAATAAATATCTTTATATTACCCAAACTATAATCTAACCTCTTATACAACGGTGATATTGGAATTCATCACAACCCCAGATAACTAACTTAGTTACGACACAAACTAGGGCTAATAAAATAAAAGACATAAAATAAAAATACTGAAAAGTAATTGCGGTAAAGTAAATGCTGAAAAGTAAAGTGCAATAAAATAAAATGCTAAGGTAAAATGAATTAACTTCTACTATTTACTAATTAGATATCTCCCATAATATAATATATTAACTTGTGATAATTACCAACCATCCATATAGGCGGTAACCTGATTAAGTCAAATTAAGTCCAACCAGCCATAAAGGCGGAACCAAAATAAACCAGCCATGTAGGCGGTAAGGAAATTTTATTACCAACCGACCAATATAGCGGTATCCTTTCTTAGTCAGGTTTCACCAGATTAAAATGAATTACCAACCGACCAATATAGCGGTATCCTTGTTAAGTCAAATTTTAAGTAGTGAATATTATAATTATGGGAGATTAATCTAACTAGCAATAGTAAAAGAATTACCTTTCACCTTAGTAGGAGGAAGTTACCTCGTCATGGTAGAATAGTAAAACTGTAAAAGTGAAAGGTAAAAATTAATTACTATTACTATTATAAATAGTAAAATTACTATTACTATTATTACAGAACGTAATTAAAATTAATTACAAAACTGAAATTTAAAGAAACTAAGAAGAGAACTCCCTATTTACATCAGAGAATTCAGAGAGAAAGGTACATCTAAAATAAAAAAAACTGAGCTGAATTTATAGGCCTCGCTTGGCACCTAGCGTCGCGACGCCCAGACTTCTGGCGTCATGACGCCCGAACAGTAACTAAAGGCGGCTAAGAGCTCAATGATTGTACTGACGTGGTGCTGACGTGGCACACATGGTGAAAGTGATTGTCGGTACCGTAGGATTGCGACACGTGGCGACACGTGGCATTCTGTGATTAGTTGATGATGATGTGGCACTTTGACTTATTTTGACCGCTGACGTGGACGATGACATGGCATGACACATGGCATAGTTGACTCGTTGACTTGCTGATGTGGCTGATGACATGGTGACACGTAGGATGACATGTGGCACATGTGGCAATGGCGATTGTCGGTACCGTAGGATGATGACACGTGGCACGGTGCATGTTAGCAAAGTCAAACTTCTCAATTCCTGACTTGTTGACCGACGCACGTTAGCAGAGGTTTGGTGCACGTTAGGCGTCGCGGCGCGCCCAAATTACAAAAATGCCCTTTTTGTCAATTTTTCCTGTTTTGCTCCAAATCACCTCCAGAATATCATGAAACTTTATTTATCTACAAATAACACAAAACACATCAAAATATTCACAAGACTCAAGAAACTATACAAAATATTAGGTTAAATGAGTGGGAAATAGTGATAGATTTACCACTCATCACAAAGATCAAACCGAAATATGCATGCAAACTAAGCAACTTAATGCATGCAAAGCAAAAATAAAATATTGACTGACATGAGCATTTTAATTTTCATGGACAAAAGAAACAATAACAAGACAACTAAACACTGACGTAAATTGAAAGAGCGGTTAGCGAAATTGACTCAAATCAAACCTTATGATTTACGATAATATGTTTGCGAAACTGACGTAAATGTGATTGACCGTGTTAGAAAATGAGAAATCGAGAGAGAGAGTTTGAAGAAAAAATTATTTTTCTTAACCATTAAGGTGAGAGCATATGTTGTCTTTATATAGGCTTACAAACTTGGATATTTCGGGAATATATCCATTACAATATTATGGTAATAATGTACAATTAATTACAAAATCAATTATAATCAATTGACTTAATTACAATTGATTATAATTGGCAACATATCTTGTGATATCTTAATATCCCCCCTCAAACTCAAGGTGGTAGTGAAGGGACCAGCTTAAATTTGGAAACAAGAGTGAGAAAGCAGCTACGAAGAAATGACTTAGTGAAAATATCCGCCATTGATCAGCGGATCAGAGATAAATCAACTCAACAGTGCCCTGAGTAATATGCTGACGGATGAAGTGACAATCAATCTCGATATGTTTGGTTCACTCATGAAAGACATCATTATGAGCGATTTGAATAGCACTCTGGCTGTCACAGTAAAGTCTGATAGAAGGGGGTTGAGGGGCACCAATATCTTCCAACAGCCATCATAACCATAATAGCTCGGTTGTAGTATCAGCAAGAGCCCTATACTCGGCCTCAGTACTAGATCGAGCAACAAGAGTCTATTTCTTACGACGTCAAGATATAAGAGAGTCACCGAGGAATAGGCAATAGTCAGTGGTTGATCGATGATCGGTAGGATCGCCTGCCCAATCTGAGTCGGAATAAGCACGAAGCTCAAGGGAAGAATGGGAGAAGAAGTGAAGACCGTAGAATAAAGTGCCTTTAAGATAACGAAGTATACGAAACACAGCAGCATAATGGGTGGAACGAGGAGCAGCCATGAACTAACTAACAATGTGAACAGTATAAGCAATATCAGGTTGAGTCACTGTAAGATAAATTAGGCTACCAACTAATTGACGGTAGAGAGTAGGATCATCCAGAGAGGATCCATCCATAGGGGTAATCCGAACATTATACTTAATGGAAGTAGGGGCTGCCATGCTATCGGTCAGACCAGCTCGAGAAATGAAATCAGATGCATATTTTGCATGGGAAAGATAATATCCATCATCAGATGAGGTAACTTCAAGACCGAGAAAGTAGCTCAGAATACCAAGATCTTTCATCTCAAATTGGCTGCTAAGAGCCTGTTTGAGATCAGTGATTCCACAAGTATCATCACCAGTGATAACCATGTCTTCAACATAAAGAAGTAACAAAATAATACCATTATCAGATTTACGAATAAATAAAGCCGAGTCATGTGGGTTGGAGGTGAACCCAAGCTGATGAATAACAGTACTAAATTTATCAAACCATATATGAGGAGCTTATTTCAGACCATAGAGAGCTCGTCGTAGGCGGCACACTTTGTTTGATGGATGAGAAAGACCAGGAGGTGGTTTCATATACACTTCGTCAGAAAAATCACCATTGAGAAAAGCATTCTTGACATCCATCTGAAACAAACTTCATTTCTGAACAGCAGCAATAGCAAGTAAGCTGCGAACTGATGTGAGTCGAGCAACTGGAGCTAAGGTTTCCTCATAATCAATTCCATATTCTTGTCTAAAACCCTTGGCAACAAGGCATGCTTTATAATGTTCAACAGAGCCATTTGACGAGTTTTAATCTTATACACCCATTTACACCTCACAAGAGTTTTACCAGCAGGAATGTCCACTAAGTCCCAAGTACCGATCTTGTCCAACGCATGTAATTCTTCTTGCATAGCTTGCTGCCATATGAGGATCAGTGGATACTTCTTTATAGAAGTGTGGTTCATGTAAGGAAACAATAGCAGAGAAACAGTGATATTGGTTAAGATAAGGAGGAAGATGTCTTACTCGAGTAGGATAACGAGAGGAGAATGCATCAAGGTAGTTTTCTATCTCAACAGGAGCAGTAGGAGGATTAGTCGTCGAGGCGTCATCAGAAGCAGTCATGAAAGTATATTGGTCATCAGTAGGCTTGTCCATGTGTCCTGCATCATCATTATTGGGAAACAACTCCATAGAGGGGTTAGTAAATAATGGAAGGTGGGAGGAGGAAGACACTTTGAAGTCGGAAAGAGATGAAAACATTGTGTGTTCCCAGAAGACGACATGACGGGAGCTTCGAAGTTTTTGTGACACACGATCCCAACAACGATAGCCTTTGTGTACGATACCATAACCTAAAAAATAACATAATCAAGCACGATGTTTTAACTTGTGATGTTCAATTGAAGGGATAATGACAAAGCATGCATACCCAAAAACTTTAAGAAGCTCATAGGAAAGTGAAATACCATGCAAGCACTCATATGGAGACTTGTGGACGACAGCATAAGGTACTCGATTGATAATATATACGGCTGTGAGGGCAGCCTCACCACAAAATTTCTCGGGGCAAGAGGATGAAATGAGCATGGATCGAACTGTATCTAGAATATGGCGATGTTTACGTTCAGTTCGTCCATATTAAGATGTATATGGACGTGATCGTTGGACTGATCAGTGAGAAAGATTGAAGCTTAGAGTCAAGATATTCCATAGCATTGTCGGTGCGTAGAATTTTGATGGTTTTGGAGAATTGAGTTTTACCATTTTGGCAAAGTCAATGTAAAACTGGGGGGAAGTTCGGACCACTGTTTCATGAGAATTATTCAGGTAAAATGTGAATAATAATCAATAAATATCACAAAATATCTTGACCCCCAATAGTGGGTGTAAGTGAGGGACCCCATATATCAGAATGAATTAAATTAAAAGGAGTAGTCGAAATAAACTGATTATTTTTAAAAGACAAAGCTAGTTGTTTGCCAAGCTGACAAGAAACACAATGTAAATCTTTGATTGTAATAGAACCTAAAGACCTATTGGAAATCAAATGATGAAGTTTACTTAAGGAAGTATAACCGAGACGCAGATGCTAAAGATGAAGAGAGAAAGAGGTAGTTGCAGCACATAATTGGGAGGTACGAGAGGAAGGAAGATGCAGGAAAGTGAGCTCAAATAGACGTCCAATTCTACGGCATGTCCCAAGAATCTGTCCCGTCTGCGAATCCTGTACACGAAATCAATTGGAAGAAAAAATGAGTTCAAGGCCAAGTTCACACAATTGTCCAACATAGATAAGATTAAATGTAAGTTTGGGAATTAAAAAAGAATTGGGTTGTGTGAGTGTAGAGATAGTGATTTGTCCAGTTTGACTGACATTCATCTGTGAGCCGTCGGTGGTGCAATTGTGTTTAGATCCAAAATGGAGAAAAAGTGAAGTTGAGAAGTCATGTGATTACAACAACCAGAATAAAAAAAACAAGAGGAATTACCTGATGCAGTAGACAAGGTAGTATAAGGACCGAGAGGAATGGAAAATATTTGTCTAAGAATGGATTCTAAATTACCAGTCGTTATGGGAGAGGAAGAAGGGATACTGACGTCATTGGCGGCGGCAGCAGCTATTACAGGCCTCAGAGGGTGACCGGGTCGAGGAGGGCGAGTGGGGCAATGTTAAATTATGTGTCCAGAAAGCTTGCAGTAGCGGCAATCTATCTTAGTGGGGCAGTGGGATGCAATATGGCCTTTTTTTTTCTTTTTTTCTTTTTTTGCATTTGTGACATTTAGTAAGGTTGCATTCAGTTAAAGTATGGCCAGATTTATCGCATGTACGACAGATCTTGGTACCACCTTTGAAGTGGTGTTTGTTGGCAGCAGCAAGGACGGTATCATCTTCAGGAGGCTTAAGCAACCCCAATCGGGTTTCATTAGATAATAAGCGAGAGACAACAACTTCCAATGTAGGCAGAGGAGTCTGATGTAATAAAGAAGCTCTGCAAGATTCAAAGTCATCAGTAAGAGCCATAAGAAATGGAATTAACCTAATTCGCTCACGGTGTGCAGTATATTTGGCTGCATCAACAGCACAATCTATCGAAGGTTCTGAAAGAGCAAGTTGATCCCAAACAGCTTCCATTTTAGCAAGAAAGCTGGTAATAGGCTGATACAACTCTTCCCATAATTAGTACTAACTAGAGAGATCGGAGGTAGTGTATCGCATTTCAAGTAAATCCCAAACTTCTTTGGCAGTGTCATAGCGCCCAAATTGGTGGTGAATAGAGGGAGTAGAAGTATTTTGAAACTATGTCAGAATCTGGAGATTCTTACTATCCCAATCCTCAAGACGATCCGTAAACTTATCATCAGGCTCATCAACACTCTGTTTGGGGAGTTTAATATCGCTTGTAACATAGCGCCATAACTTTCGGTCTTTGAGAAAATTACGCATCCCCTGGACCTGGAGACGGTAGTTCAAACCTGTGAGAATAGTAGGAATGGGCTGCATAATATCATATTTGTCCATTTAGAAAATTCCAGAATGGTCCTCAAGGTTCGGAAACTTCAGAAAACTAAGGAAGTTTTGCAAATCTAACACTTTAGTCCAAATCAACGACAAGAAGCTGAATCAGAGTGCCGATGGTGGAAACAGAAGCAGGCAATGACGAGGATTCTAACGGTGGTGGTCGTGAAGCTCCACTCGCCGTATCGGATGAGGATCGAAGGGGAAAAGAAATACCGGTGGTGGTGGCAATAGGGCGTGGATGGAAAAACTGGAGACTCCAAGTATGGGGCTTTTGGTTGTGGGCTTAAGAGGAGTTGAATGATGGTGGTTGTAGGCGATGGAGAGGTCAGAGAGATGGGGGCATCGTGCTAAGGAGGGGCTCGGTGGGAAGGTTGACAGCACGACTAAGGTTAAACAGGTGGCGTGTAAGATCGCCGGAGATGGAGGAGTGGATGGTGGTTGTGGGTGGGGGAGTTTCTGCCGTGGGTGGTGGTTTTGGTGGCTAGGGTTTTGGTGACTAGAGTTTGTAGTGATTAAGGATTTGGAAAAGAAAGCTAATGTGGAGTGTTTGGGAACAAGGATAAGGAGGACCTAGAGTGGAACAACTTCACAAGGAACTGTTTGGAAACAGTAACTGATGGATTAACCTAGGCGTCTGATACAATGTTAGAAACTGAGAAATTGAGAGAGAGAGAGAGAGTTTGAAGAAAATATTGTTTTTCTTGACCATTAAGGTGAGAACATATGTTGCCTTTATAAAGGCTTACAAACTTGGATATTTCGGGAATATATCTGTTACAATATTATGGTAATAATGTACAATTAATTACCAAATCAATTATAATCAATTGACTTAATTACAATTGGTTATAATTGGCAAAATATCTTGTCATATCTTAACAAACCGAAACAAAATTAAAATAAAATAATAAAAAATAGAATAGAATATTTGATGTTGAAACCCTGAGCTCCTTGTATCAATTGACAAGATCTAACACGGAAACGCAACCCCAAAAACCACAATTTAGGTTTATAGGAACAAACCTCTTCCAAGATCCTCTAAAACCTCCAAGAATCCGTGCTATTGGAGATCCTCGGCTCTTTGAAGATTCTTGAATGGCAAGACTCCTCAGAAGGATGCCAACCATTAATAAGTGATGTCTAAATTAATGAACAAAATAAGAATTGATCACATCAATCTCTCTTCGGTTAGGGCCCAATGTCATATGAATTTTTATTTCTCAAAAGAATGTTCAAATAATACACGTGGACCATAATTTTAATATAATTAAAAGACTAAAATAATATTAATCCTAATCCCAATAAAACCTCTCCTAACGTATGCCAATATGGATAATTAAAATCTAATCTAATTGCTCATGTTAATAGTAGGGGTGGCAATTTGGGTTAAGATTCGTTTATTCGTTCGATTCGATTCGCTTTAAAACGAATACAGGTTTAAAAAAATTGATTCGTTTAATAAATAGGTCAATTCGATTCGATTTGAATTTAAGCTCATTAATTCGTTTTATTATTTTCTTTTACTAGTTATTAATATTTTTCAATTAAGATTCAAGAAATTATGGTTAGAAAAATAATATTGTCGATATTTGGTGAGGTATTTTTAGTAAATATATTAATTACATACTTCGTATGTATATATTTATTAATAATTAATGTAAATAAATTATGATAAATTATGTTATTAAATAATATCATGACTGAACGAATATTCGTATTCGATTCGTTTATTAAACGTATCGAATACGAATCCTGATATTAGGTTCGTTTAATAAACGAATCGAATACGAATCCATCATATTTTGATTCGATTCGTTTAGAATTCGATACAAATTCGATTCGTTAATTCATTTTGCCACACCTAATTAATAGCAACCAATTGCATGGCTCCCCTTAACGTAAAATTACATGGCTCACGTTGATGACCAACGTGCATGTCTCATTAAATAAATAACACTAATTATACCCAACAAGACCCAATCATGGCATTTATTTAACTAACCATGTGTTTCTCCCCCAAGACAAGGAACCTAACTAATAAAAATAAATAGCAAACTAAGAAAATAACTAATGCGACATTCGGCCGACAACAAACTCTCTTGACCTTGGAGGCATCTTCCGGTAATTCTTGGATCCCTTCATGACATTATTAGGCATGATATACTTGGATCCACTTTCTCGCACTTGGCTTGATAATTTTGGGCTTGAATTTCTTCTTGGACATCTTCATAGGAACTATAGGGGGATTGGATATCGTGTCACTTTGTATGATCCCAACTCGGTCAAGTTAGAGGATGAACTTTGAGAAGTATCATCTTTCTTGGTAGTCCGACCCGAGGAACGAATATGAGATCATTAGTCAACCGAAATAAGAGCGTATGACGTATGCCTTGCCTGGGGAGGGGCGTTTCTATAAAGCTAATGATTAAGTAAATAAAGCAACGGTTCACAGTGGTTGTAGGCACTGCCAGCTGTCATAGGCTGGTACAGTACTGGGGTAGTAACCGCCGTAGGACCGTAGGCCACCAGAGACTATTGTAGGTCGGTGCGGTGGCAAAGGATTGAGCTAATCTGATTGACTGATTTGAGGGTGGACGAGGAGAGTTATTGTTGTAATGATGGGTAATTGACGTAAGCTGACGTGAGAGTCAATGGAACAATGATTTTGGGAGCCTATATAAAAGGGTTGTAGTCACTTTAGAAGGATTAGCAACTTTATATTTTCCAACACTTAAAATTTGAGAGTAAAGTTTGCTAAGTGAGAGAGAGAAAGTGAGTCTTGACCTGACCGTATTGTTAACCCAAGAGATTATTTGCTGTAATTTGTGTAATTCCTTTAAGTGATTAGGCAGGTTATTACCCCGAGCACAATAAAATTAATCCCTTTCTCGCGTACCGTAGGTTGGAGCCATTCTCTGTTAAACCACATTAAACCCTGATTTTATGTGATTATTTGTCTTCTGTAAGTTAGTGTGATCCCCACTAACCAAATAAATTTATAGTTGGGAGATATTTGTTCGAAGAATGTGTTTCCTATATTGCATCTAAAATGAAAAACAGTCGTCAATAATTTTTTTAAAACATATGGCAGTTTGGATGGAATTAAAAAAAAAATCATGGATTTTGTAAAAAAAAAAAAAAAAAAAAAAAAGAAATTGAAGGAAAGAATAGAAAAAAAGGAAGGAAAGAAAGAAAGAAAAACAAGAAAAAAGTAACACAATCAATTAAAATAGTAATTGCATTCACCCTCCTATATGTATTTATAAAAATATATTAAATTTTATAATCTCCAAATTAGTTTTCAGACGTTCTCTCTCTCTACTTCTTACATATCCTCCGGACCGTCATTTTATGCATAATAAACATCATTTAGCATTCTCTTGTTGCTCATTTTCATATCTTGTTAATTTAAAACTTGTTAAATTTTCTTTTGAAATTTTGAAGGAAAATAAGCATTTTATTATTCATGGCCGGTAAAACTTGATTGATGTTCATTTTTTAAAAAAAACTGGGTTTTAAAAAACGAGGATATCTAATTCTTCTGGGTCAGATGAAAAATCAATAGAGCAGAGATGATGTAAAAAGTCGAAAAAATATACTCTGAAAGTGATAACAACGAGGGAAAACAAAACAAGGACAACAATGGTGCTAACGTTGGATCCATTTCTCTGGTAGAGCACTCATTGCACTCTTTAAGTGAATACTGCATACTACTTACCTTTGAGTCACAAGAGGCGTGATTTGATGGTGTAGGATTTACAATCTGATTTCTAAGTCATGAGTTTGAATATATGATATATGTTTCTTATAAGAGTATATGATAGTCGGGATTTTACCTATTCCGCTTAAACTCAGATCGGGTGATTTGCCCGCAGGATTTCCAACATTTCCCAAAAAAAAAAATAATAAAAAACTTACCATTGAGGTTTTACAAGTTTCATCTTCAATTATTGTTTGAAGTTTCTTTAGAATTACTTGTACACGGAAAAGCATACTCTGATATTTATAGTTTCCGGTATTATGCAATTTTGATTGTGGAGCTTTTACTTTTAGAACTGGCTAATAGTTATCAATATAATCGGTACTATCAATTTATCACTCTTTAATATGAACTAAACAATAATTTCGTTTATGATATGGAATTTTAGGATTAAATTTAGTCAGTGAGATGTTATTCTCTTTACGTTTTAAAGTAATATTTTCTCTTAACATCAAAAGGGGATGTAGCTCAGTGGTTGAGCGCTCGCTTAGCATGCTAGAGGTACGGTGATCGTTACTTCGCATCTCCATCATTTTAGATTCTACATATTGAAAGCATATCTTTGTCCAAATGCTTTAAATCAATTTTAATTTTTCTAGTTAATTTAAAATATTACTAGTTAATTTAAAATTTTAAATTTATTTAAAATTATTTAGAATCAATGCTTTAAATCAATGCTTTAAAGCATATCTTTCTAGTTAATTTAAAATTTTAATTTTAATTTTTTAAAAAATAAAAATGGGATTTCAAATTTATTTAAAATTATTGATTTGAATTTATATTACATTAAATTTAAAAAAAAAAACCTTGAACTTAAATTTTAAAAACTTAAGTTGTGTATATATCCTTTAGGGGTGAGAGGAATCAAATCTCACGTAGTTTCTTTATATTTCTTAGATAGTTTCATATTATAATTATTTACTCTTCATCATAATCTGTATGTTGATGATTAGACCTGAGCTGATCTGAGGTAACAAGAAAATACTCCGATGACTTTAAAGACGTGTTTCGACAATGCATCTGCAAATGCAAGCGGAACGGGAGCTGAAAGATCAACAACATGCACAAATTATGATGATGAGTAAATAATTATAATAGGAGTGAGAGGAATCAAATGTAACAGTTTCTTTATATTTGTTAGATAGTTCCCTATTATAATTATTTACTCATCACCATAATATGCGCATGTTGTTGATCTTTCAGCTCTTGTTCCTCTTGCACTTGCAGATGCATTGTCAAAACAAGTCTTCAAAGTCAGCGGGACATCTTCTTGTTACCTCAGATCAGCTCGGGTCCAATCATTCACACATGTTGTTTCTTCCAAAGTGATTGGATGTAATAAATACCGTCTAGCTTCCAAAATATTACCTCATAAGCTGAAAGCTTGTTCAACCGCAACGATGGAAACAAGTGATGTCAGCACCTTTGTAGCAATAATTGATAAAATATGATAGACATTTTGATGTTGGTTCCACCAGTCAAATACTTGAAACATTTTACTTACTAAACTTTCAGAAGGAAACTCAAAATTATTAGATAAATAATTACCTAATTCCGGGTTATTGGTCGTGTTATCCCTTTGTTTTTATTTCATTGTAATAACTAACGATCACCAAAGCTAAGCCTTGAATGTATTTTGGGATCGCTACTAGATTGTCCTGATCATTGTAAGTTATATCTACTAACATAATCATTAAATAAATCTATTAAATCAATTTTTATTCCGTCTATTATTTTTCTAATATTAGTTTCATCATCTATTCCTAAAAATGTATAATAAGTTTGTAGGCCACTATTCAAACTTTCTAATTTAAATCTATGATTAAAAAAAACTATGACAATAAGATAAAATAATGAAAAAAATCTTTAAAATAAGTCAATCGTTTTCTCTCCATAACAACAATAGCTTCAATTAAAACAATATCATTAATATTTGAACTTTCAGCATGCAAATATAGAGTACTAATAATATTCAAAAATTCAACAAGAAATAAATTTGTTGTAGGATATTAAACTTCACTCAAAATATTTGTAGCATCATTAAAAACTTTTAATTTTTTCACAAATATCTCATTAATTAGGAAAAAAGTATTATATGTTGAACATGTTGGGGAAAAAAACTAGATAATAAATTTTTGTATTGAAAATTTTGAGTTAAAAGAAAATAAGTTGAATTCTAATGAGTTTGAACATCTCATTAACCTTTTACCGATGTCACACAATTTAATTTACAAAACTTAGTTATTTCTCTCCTGACATTAAAATATAACCAAATACAATAAAGTGCAATCTTAACAGGATTAATGTGATGTTCTAAAAAAATCATACCTTCTTAAACACAAAAATTATGGACATGACATGTGCAACGAAAATGAATAAATCAACCCCCCAAATTTGGTTGGCATATTTCTTTTAAATCTCCAATTGATGTAGTATATGCAGATGCATTATCGAAATCAATTGTTAAAATTTTACCTAATAAACCATATTCATCAAAAATTACTTTAAACATTTTATAAATATTTACAGAGGCAGTAAATATAAAGGACAGCCATTGGCAACGTCGGAAGAAATAAGAAGATAACCCGCCATGAGTTTCTGACTATGAGCGCAAATGATATATTTACAGAGCCAGTAATGAAGGAAAACGGTAAGTTCCAATATCATAACCAGACCGATTGACTCATAGAATGCACGAAAGAAAGCAGAATAAAAGAGAAGGACGAGTGTCCATTTGGGGAAGAGGAAAACAGAAATTAATACAGACGGGGATGGTCACACCCGAAGGAGCCAACCCGGTCAAGCCACCAATATCACGCAATGTAATGGTGAAAGGGCCAAAAGGGAAAAGGAAAACATTAAAATCAAAAGACCAAAAATATAGAGACAATATTCTGATCGAAATGAGGCAATACAAAGAAAATCTCTATGAAGGAGAGTATGACACTTGTTTTCGAGGAAGATGCAAGTGTCTGCATGCGACTTCATGCGCTGAAATCAGTTCTCGAATGAAGAATCAGGTTTGGGCTAGGTACGAATGAGGTTAGACTGATTCAAAGGAGAAATGCTCAGAGGTTCTGAAATAGGCATGTTAGAAATAGAAGGGGACATCTAGGCCAATGGAGCTGTAGCAGTGACTTCATCATTAACAAAAATGGGGCCGATGGAGCACAATTCATGGGTTTCATCAAGAGTATGGACCCCAAAAACACTAACCGAAGAGTCGTCCAATGCGGCCTGATAATCTTTGAAGGTCGAAGTAGTTTTCTGTTTGGGAACAGAGGAAGAAGATGCCATGACAGGTAGGTTAAAGGATTTGCAAAGATAAGAAAGCAATGATAAAGATGAGAGAATGTAAAATAGTGAAAAGAGAAGAGTTGGGTTTATATAGCCAAAATATAAGTTCGCCATATGACAGGTGGCGTGATCCAATTCGAAGCAAACAGAAGAGCGGGAAAATAAAGAGGCGGTACCAGACGCTACGTGACATGGATGTGACGTGAAAATCGGCACATTAATTAGAGCAATGATGGTTTCAGACAAGATGTGATGGGAGAGGTCACACATTAATGAGGGAAACGATGGATCTGCGTAGGGAATGTAAACAAAAGGTCTTGAAATGCACAAATGGCAGCAAGAAATGAAATGACATTACCCCAACTTTAAATGCTTGACTAAGAAATACTGCCTCAATCTCATCTTTCAATTCGATCAAGGCGTATTTGAGGAACAATTGTTAACAGGAAAATAATTATTAAAGGATGAAAAGGCATGGCGTCATTCTGGACGAAGAACGAAGAAAGAATTGACGCATAACGACTCAACTCAGGACGATTCGGCCAATGGGTAAAGAATCATAAAGAACGAAGAAAAGAAATTTCCAACAAGTGAGGAACGATGAAAGAAGAACGAATATGCATAGGTATCTTACAATTGGCTAGTTACAAGTAGGCTTACCTAACGGTTATTGCATAGTCTGACAGTAACCCCCATGATCTAGCAGGTTATCAAAGCATAATCCAGCAGTTGCACGCACGATCCAGCGGTTGCACGCATGATCTAGCAGTTATATGCAAGTAGGAAACGCGAGAGTTTAATGGGCTGAAGACAGCGAAACCGCTTGATCGATTAGCGGGATCGTACACTATAAAAGACTCAGGCGTAACAAAGAAAAGAAAAAAAAAAGAAAAAAAAAAGACTCAAAATGAGCAAGTAGTGTAAATTTAACGTATTTCACTATTTTTTAGCTTTGTAATTTTTAGGACTGTAATCTGTGTAGTTGCGATTCTTGAAGACATTTTCTTGGAATCAATCACCCCTTTATGAGACTGTCTCTCAGAAGGTTTGGAACTTTACACGTGTACTAACAAAAAATTACACAACAGATGTAATTGCTTTGATTCATATTTATATAGACTTAATGTTTCTTGTTGATTAAAATCATAGTTGTTATACATTTAACTAATCTTAGATAGAGTAATATTCCGCATATGATCAGAATCTTAGTATAAAATCGAATTATTCAATATTTTTCCTCGAAAATGGCAACAGCTCATTGCCATTTTCGTGATAGTGAATTGTTGCCATGTGTCGTTACAAATAGTATTAGAGATAGATTCTAATTGAAAGTGTGTAAATAAAGATATTGAACTCTAAGAGGTGTATTGTAATATCTCATATCGTTTGATAGTGTTGTTAAAAATATTGCGTCAAAACCTTTAAGTTCGTTTGTTTGAAGCTTTTGCGAAAATTCATCACAAACAGAGTAAAAGTCCGTCATGACTAGGGGTGTTCACGGGTTGGGTCGGGTTTTTTAAAATTTTGTTAAACCCGATCGGGTCGGGTCAAGCGAAAATCGGGTCGCGGGTCGGGTCGGGTCGTCGGGTTATTTTAAAAAAAAAAAAATTTTGGATTAATTATTTTGAAATATAAATATTAGTTATTTTATGTCCCAAAAATTATCATATATATAAAGTTTTAATACAAAAAAAGTAATAAACAAATGAAATAATACTAAAAACTTTAAAAATAATAATAAATATTTTAGAAATTAATAAAAAAAATAATTTTTATATAGGGTCGGGTCAAGGGAATCAAACCCGTTGCCCTACCCGAAAATTTCGGGTCGGGTCAAATTTTTGCAATTTTTTTATGAACCCGACCGGGTCGGGTCGGGTCGTTGCGGCGCAACCCGACCCTATGAACACCCTAGTCACTACTCATAATATCGTGAAAAAACGTATTTTTGCGACATTTCGATATGTGCGATGAGTATTTTGTCGCAAAAACTCATTATAAAAATATGTGACATCAAACTTGCTGCTGTGAAAATAACAAACAATTCGCTGCCATGAAAATGGAAGTTAGCTTCTGCCATTTAATGGTGTACCTATTCCATTCCATTTCGTTTGAGGTTTTATTTATTTAAATTTTGTGGAGGAAGATAAGTATTTTTTGTTAAAAAATAATGAATTTGTTGGTTCCTAGATAGAAAAGCTTTTGGTGCTCATAATTTATATTTTGAGTTTCAATATGTCTAAATTTGGTATTTTTCCTTTTATTTTTCATTTTTGTCTCTTCCACCCACCAGCATGTAAACATTATGATAGATATGACAAAAATGTGTGTTTGATATCTTAGGATTAGAAATATAATTTTTCATATTTATTGATTTGACTAATCATAAACGAGTATTAATATTATGTAATAATAAAAAGTAAAATCTAGACTTGCGATAGCGTCAAGATCAATTATGGATAAATTTTTTATATCTGTTAATTGAATAAATAATATATATCTATATTATAAAGCACAATGGTGTTGGAGGAAAGAGAGTGCATCCAACGGCTCTCTTTATGTGGCTTAATTAACGGCTCAGATCATTTCATTGGTAATTGGAGGAAAGAGAGTGAATTGATTGATGGAAATGGTCAAAATTTTCAAATTTTCAAATAAAAAAATAGAAAGTTAAAATAAAATCATTTAATTTTGTAACAACGTGCCGTAGGCACGGGCCAATACTGTAACACCGTGCCGTAGGCACGGGCATCATTTAATTAAAAAATAAAATCATTTAATTCTGTAACACCGTGCCGTGCCGTAGGCACGGGCATCATTTAATTAAAAAATAAAATAATTTAATTCTGTAACACCGTGCCGTAGGTACAGGCCAAATACTGTAACACCGTGCCGTAGGCACGGGCAAAAACTAGTATATATATATATATAATATATATATATATATATCCAGCCTATTACGATGTCTCGTAAGCAACCAAATTTACTCGCTCGTCATTGGTGGGAACGGATGGTAGCAGATAAATTTCAAAATCGACACAACATTGAAAAAATTAAAAAAAAACAAAAAACAAAAAACGTTCGTTCTTTTTGTCTGGGAAAAAAATTATTCAAAGTAATCCTTGGTTAACATTTTATTTTACAAGAGCGAACAGCTAATTTATTTTGATTGGTTCTGTTCATAATCAAAGACACATTTCATATTTAATTCCCACGGATGAAACAGGACATTGCTTTTTTGTGTATTTACATTTTGGATTTTTTTAGGTAATTGTTCAATTAAAGGTTACATCTTTATTTGATTTGGGAATTTTGATTTTTCTTCTCTGGTTTTCGCTTTGAAGCGATTTGATTCTTTGTTCTGGCCTTTCTAGAGAATGTACATTCTGGTTTTTTTTTTTTTTGGTTTTTTGAGCTCTGATCACAGTTTTAACTTTTTATTGATTCCTTTGAGGGTGGTAATTTTGAATTGTATGTACCTGCTGGTTCTTATATTTCAAGGGGGTTTCTGCAAAGAATATTGAATTGGGTTGTTCTTAAATGCTGTAAAGCTGAAGCTTTTGAGGGTGGTTTTTTGGTTATGCAGGAGCTTTGTTAAGGTTTGCTTGTTTTGTGGGGTTTAGATATTGATGAAATGAATAGGATTGTTTATGATTGTGATGAGAATTCAAGAGGAAATGGGTGTAATAAGAAGAAGTTGTTTCATGTTTTTGGTAGTTCTACTTTGTGCATCATTGGCTGTCAGCTCAGAATATAGGAGGACAAGGGAGGAAGAGTTTCTTTGCGAGGTAGTTGATGCAGTGACAGGACAGGTTGACGGTAACTTGGTAAAGGACCATACTTTGTTTTTGCTTTGCTTGTGATGTTTGATATGCTTGTGCAGTTGTTGATGTTTGTTTTCAAGTAATAAGTTTTTTTCTCGCATAAGTTCATAAGCTCGATCTGGAATATTATTGCAATGACCTTATATTGTCATGGTGGATGAAACTTCAGATATGAAGATTATGCACTGACTAAAGTCCTGAATTACTATATAGTTGTGCTAAAGAATTTAACTAGCAGTTTAGAAAATCAAAGCACTTCCCTGATATAGAATGACCAGGATCATTTGCATCATTCGCACTCTTTACAAAGAACACGCGTCCTGTGCGTCCCACGCTTCTCACATGAGCATGCATCCCGTGTGCACAATCCATGGACACGCATGTCCTGATACCAATTGAAATTGGGCCTAAATAACTAAAAGACTAGTCCAGTGGATAGGATTACCTAACCAACATATAAGCACTTCCCCACAATTACACCTACCTAATGTGGATTATGGGATGACCTTGATCATCTGCATCAGAATTACTATCTAGTTGCGCAAAGAATTTAACAAGTAGTAGTTTAAGCATGTTATTTTGAAGTCCAAGTAATTTCCACATATACTTGTTTTCTAACATCATCTTGTTTAATTTTAACATTTGGGTGAAAATTTTCCTGTGGCCAATGAAGAGAAAATAAGGAGACCAGGGATGAAGAGATGGAAAAGAGTGGGGAAATTTGCTTACTTTCAAAGCATCAGTATTTATAGGATTTTGATGACTATAATAATAAGATTTAAGAAATTAGAGTGTGGGCTTCAAAAGTTCATTTTGGTTGCATAGAATGCAATTGCTGCTCAAGATCCTGATATGATATATCACAGGGCACAGAAAAACTTTGTAACACCTCGTAATAACAGTTGCTTTCAGCACCAGTTTGTTACTTTGTGGTCATTATGCATTTATGTCATGTGTCTTATACTAATTTGCTGATCAATTTTGTGCTCTCTTTATTTATTAGAAGTGACATTTGTCATTGGGTGTATCTAATTTTCGCTAAAATTAGCAGCTATTTAAAATTAACTGTTTGTATTCCGTCTTTATGTGTTTAGTAATCAAAACTTTCCCTATAGCAAAACATTCTATCTCCTCTGTGGTAATGTGCTCATGATAGTTACTTACAGGCGTATTTCCTATTCTAATTGAAATAGGTGTTTCACAGCAGTGCCTTTATTTTTCTTACTTTTTATACCTATATACGAGTCTCTTAAAAATTCAAGTTGAATGGAGTCACTATAATTGATCTACCTATGAGGTCAATGTAATGCATTAGCTATAGCTGAGCTGCTAGGGTGCCGAAGTAGAGACAATAATATATTGAAATTCTCTGGCTACAGGCACAGCTAATATGGTACAGTTGTGGGATCGATTTGATCCGCTTGAAGGAAATTGTTGAAGATCTCAACTTATGCCTCAAAGAAGAAACACCTGGTGGCACTGATGAAAGCAACTCAAGAAGTCAGTCATTGTCGAAATCTAACCTAGTGAAATTGAATAATGTGCTGCATCCCCAACTGAAACAAACTCTTTTACATTGTAGAAGAAAGAGCAATCTTCTCCTCCATGTCACTAGAGGAGGTGGCTCTTGGTACAAGAGGTATCTTGAGTCCTTATATCCCAGGCCTGATGCTCCTAGGCAGAACCATGGCACAATATTGCCTCGGAGCCTTGCTGAAATACCCGCCCCTGCCCCTCCCCATCCAAATGCACGTGCTCTTGCCACTGCCCGTGCCACTGGCTCCAGACAAAATGCTAAACGTCAGCCTAATACTCCACCAAAGCCATTTTTCCCAATTGATTCTAGTTCATCGCATTCAGTTGACAATAATTCTACCACAAATTCAAGTTCAGGCACAAATGCACCAGCAGATAATAAAAGAAATCACCATAATTCTGTTATTGTTGCTTGCATTGTAACATCATCTGTGACATTAGTTGTTGCGGCACTGCTCTTTTGCTGTTGTGGTCGGTTCTATAGAACCAGTTCTGGAGGTGGGCGAAATGATGAGAGGCCCCTTCTCAGCCTAAACATGAGTGATTACTCTGTTGGTATGTATTGATATACTTCCACAACTTTATCGGTATCTATTAATGTTGAGCACAATATAATATTAGGTTAAAATTTTATCTTTCAGGTTCAGGAAATTCGACCAAAGAAGAGAAGCTTGACATCGGGAAATTCAATGGAAGTGCATCATTAGGAGCTGTCGGTGGCACTGTCAAATCCTCTGCTGAAAACGGACAGGTATTACCACCTCTGAAGCCGCCTCCTGGAAGGGTTGGTTCCACCCTTCGGGGAATGCCTCCTCTGAAGCCTCCCCTTGGCAGGGCAGACCCCCTCCCTCCCGAACCACCTGCTTCCCTTAGGCCTCCTCCTCCTCCATCATCAGGACCTCCCCCTCCCCCTCCTCCAGCACCTCGTCCTCCCCCACCTCCTGCCCCTAGAGCACCACCACCACCACCTATGGCTCCTGGTGCGAAACCTGGTCCTCCACTACCACCTCGAAGGGGTGGTCCATCTGCGCCTCGACCACTGCCACCTATGCCTGTGGGTTCAGAGGTTCCTAAGCCACCTCTCGGTGCTGGTGCAGAGAGTGATGCTGATGCCCCTAAAACCAAGTTGAAGCCGTTCTTCTGGGATAAAGTTCTAGCCAATCCAGATAATACAATGGTTTGGGATCAGATTAAATCAGGATCGTTCCAGTAAGTTACATTCCTATCTAGTTGACTCTATCTATCTACTTTATCTAACTGAGTATTTTTTGGGTCAGCACATAAAACATCAAATATTATCAGCTACTGAAATATTATTCTGCTTTTACAGGTTCAATGAGGAGATGATAGAAACTCTATTTGGGTATTCCGACAAGAACAAAAATCCACGAAAGAAAGAGTCTTCCTCTGATCTAGGACCCCAGTACATTCAGATCATTGATCAGAGAAAAGCGCAAAATTTGTCAATTATGCTTCGGGCATTAATGTGACATTGGAGGAAGTTTGTGATGCACTTCTCGAAGGTTAGTTTGTCCACATTTATACATCTGCATCAGAGTTTTATGTATCAGAGAGAGGAAAAGAATCTGAAGCTGTGACACATGTTTCTTTGTTTGGTGAATTAAATCAAACTCGGGTGTTATTACGCAAATGCTGTAATGGCAAAACTGGTTATTTTTAACTTATAATGGCGTATTTTTGGTGCCATTCTGTTGGACTTTCCTGTGCATAGACAATCTAACCCGTTTTGATTAAACCAGGTAATGATCTTCCAGCAGAACTCATTCGAACTTTGCTGAAGATGGCACCAACAGCAGAAGAAGAGTTGAAGCTTAGGTTGTACAATGGTGAACTTTCTCAACTTGGGCCAGCTGAGCGGTTCTTGAAAGCCTTGGTTGAAATTCCATTCGCTTTCAAACGACTGGAAACGCTGCTTTTCATGTGTACTCTTCAAGAGGAGGCCACTGTTATGAAAGAGTCATTTGAAACCCTGGAGGTAAGACCTTGGATTGCAATTTGCATCACTTCTAGGATCTGTTGTTACACTTTATGCAACTCATTTTCTGTAGTGTTCCTCAGGTATATAAATTAACCATTAGAGCATTTGAAAGAGGGAATCACATGTTGTTTTAAAATGTCTTTTTTTTTTTCTTTTGGCTTTACTAATGATCTAGATGTATTAAAACTACTCATGTATGTTTGTTGCAGATCCACTTATTTCTTTACGTTCAGTATTTCTTGTTTATCTTCTTGTTAGTTTATGAATGTGCCATGGGCATATCTTTTAAAATGCCTAAATAATCCTATTCCCAGATTCAAAAGAGCCACCATCTATGATATATGCAGAACCTATTGTACTTTGTATGCAGAATTGTACAGTATTTGGAAAAATTAAAATTCAGATACCTCCTGAATGTGAATATATAGAAAATTTCTGATGCTTACGTTGAGCTACATAGCTTCTTGCCTTCTTATGGTTTTCTGCTTATCTGCTTTAACAAGTGTCTGACTTGAATGCTGTAACAATCTTATGTTTAGGTTGCGTGCAAAGAACTCAGAAATAGCCGATTATTCCTGAAGCTTCTAGAAGCTGTTCTTAAAACTGGTAATCGCATGAATGATGGTACTTTCCGTGGGGGTGCGCAAGCATTCAAACTTGACACACTTCTAAAATTATCAGATGTGAAAGGTGTGGATGGCAAGACGACTCTACTGCATTTTGTTGTTCAGGAGATAATCCGTTCTGAAGGTGTGAGAGCTGCCCGTAGAGCAAGGGAGAGCAGGAGCTTCTCCAGTGTCAAAACTGATGATCTTCTCAAAGATACCTCTAAATCTAATGAGACAGATGAGCACTATCGCAACCTTGGGCTTCAGGCGGTTTCACATTTAAGTAGTGAACTTGAAAATGTCAAGAAAGCAGCAGCTCTAGATGCTGACAGCTTAACTGGAACTGTTTCCAAACTTGGCCAGGCACTATTAAAAACCCAAGATTTTGTGAACAGGGATATGAAGAATTCAGAGGAAAATAGTGGGTTTTATGAAACATTGAAGAGTTTTGTGCAGAATGCTGAGGTTGACGTCATGTGGTTGCTAGAGGAAGAAAAGAGAATCGTGAGCCTGGTGAAGAGCACTGGAGATTATTTTCATGGGAATGCAGGGAAGGATGAGAGTTTACGTTTGTTTGCCATAGTAAGGGACTTTTTGATAATGTTAGACAGTGCATGCAAACATGTGAGAGAGGCATCAAAGAAGTCAACAAAATCACTGAAAAAAGAGGGATCAAATGCATCATCTTCCTCTGATACCCATCAACCTTCTCCAGATCTTCGTCAGCGGCTATTTCCAGCAATTACTGAGCGACGGATGGATGATTTTAGTTCAGATGAAGAGAGTTAATACACCATGGAAAAGGTATTTCCATTATCCACTGTCTAGCAAAATTAGTAAATTCTTTTAGTTTCTTTCCATGTACATTTCGTTCAAGTTTCTAATTTCGACAAACAAATACAATAGTCTATGAAGTCTGAAACTCTTGATTATCTAAACTTAATGTCAAAATTCTAAATTCAGTACTTGTTGTTAGCCAGGTGACATTTGTGACAGAGCTTAATAGAAGGTAAATGTTCCCCTTGGAATCTATTTGTAAATGCTATATGCTATATGTATTTATTGATGGCATCATTAGAAATAAGGCCAAGGACATGGCATTCTGAATGTTAGATAACTGAGGAATGAGGGGAGCTGACTTCCGGCAGATACACGGATATTGGTTTAACGACTCTCTGGAAGCCGATTCTCTGCATACATAGATTATGCATTCATGTGGCATAAACTTATGCATTAGTGCTTAGATATAGAGATTTATTTATTTATTTATTTATTTTTCTACCTTTTCCTCCATTGTTTCATCAAACATCATTTGAGAGCATTTTTCTTTTTAGGTTTCGGCCATGGGTGGAGAACAAAGAAGAAAACAAAAAAATTTTCTTTTTAATTCCCTTTTGTCGACTTTAAAGGGAATTTTTGTCCAATTACAAAAATTAATCCAATTAAAATTATTAAACTTTATGTTAACCAATCATAATTGCACACATTAAGTTTAATTTAATCATGTCATATGTTCCAATAATAATTAAACATATTTCATAACATATATGAAATATAGATATTATTTAACTATTCAAATATTTAACAATTAAATATCTAAATAATTAATTAACATAATTTTTATTATATATTTATTTTTTATTTACATTAAATAACAAATACATATATTAATGGCATGCGTCAAAATCTCATTTGACAATTAATTAATTTGTACCTAATAGAATTATGTATCAAATACAAATACACAATAATTACGATGGACCAAAAATGCCTCTATGCATGTGTTTTCATTTAACCGATTAAATAATCTGAATTAACTCATTTAATTCGGTGAAGTATTATGAATAATCTGTATTATTCATAACGCGTTGCCCAAGTGCTCAACAAGTATACTTCATACTGTGAGACTCTCTAAGTTTAGGTCTATTCGTCACGAAATTCAATTTCGTGTCCATAATTCACCCACTCATGAATTTTGACGACCACGAATAATCTCGCTAGACTATGCAAGTCGAGGTTATTGCATACGTATAATCTCTCCGTCACAGACTATCCATATTATACATGAGATATAGATAAGAGCATCAAATTCGTTCGGGATAATATAGTCGATTTTCAATTTACAATCTCTAAATAACACTCGGAACTGATTTCCGAAGTTATACCACAGCCATGGATTTACTAGATCGTAAACACGTGCAGTACGCATATGTCTTGTACACAAGACTGACAGATCCTCTCTTGATACGCACAAGATATCATGAGCATCAGTCCACACCCAACGAACAGACGGAGGTCTGATCTAAATAGGTTGGTGATGTAACTGCCATCAAAATATGGAGGATAACTCATATATCCACAGCGGTATCTCAAGTCGAATGACCACTATGCTCGCTCAACTCAAGAAGATTCATATTGACGTTGGTGTACCATCTATTAGGAATCTTCAATGAGTCGTTCAGTGTTTATCAAATAAATACCTACATGTCTATACGAGTGTCCCGAGACTCATGGTTCATTGGGATAAACCATCGGACCAAGTCACGATATACGACATGTACTGGTCTCAACGGATTTTACTAACCAACCCGTGTTAGTAAATATTGACCATGAACTTTATTTAAGGATATATATCTTATAGTGCGCTTCCCAATGTCAATTATAAACTACGTTGTAACTGCGCACTACATTGTAAATCATAGGGTCTTTATCTAATATACACGTATCACTAAATTAGATTTAATTTCGATCTAATCGTAATTGAATATCCAATCGTAATTAGATCGAATATGTGTATAAAAGACAAGAGGTGCTACCATTAAATAAATAATATTATGGAAAATGTAATTGTTCGTATTCATGAATTAGACATAAATACGATCCAGATTAGTACTCTGAGCACCAACCCTAACAGGTGTCTGGTTATTGAGTAAAAATATGGTTAATTATATTTTCTTTTCTTAATGATAAATTCCACTGCTTTTAAGTGTTACTTTCAATCAACTAGAGAACTAAATATTACAAAATTTTCACTTACAACGCATGTTCATATGTTACCGTATATGTTGATAATATCTGTCAAATGAACATATGAAGATCATATTTAATCAATATTATGGAGAATTCACAAATTTAAATAATTCAAAAGGAAATAAATAAAAATTAACTTGTTCCGAATTAGACTGAGATACGTCTAAGGAGTCGAAACTCCTTACATGACTATCTCAAAACAACAATTTCACTTGGTTAGTCAAAAATTTGTTATTAGTTTGTGTGAAATTAAAGACATAAAATAAAATCAAAACAAAATATTTTTTTACACAAAGTAGCAACAAAGCAAAAACAACAATGAAGCAAAAGAAACATAAAATAAAAACAAACTAGTCAACTATCCCCTCCCCTCAACCTAATTGAGACATTGTCCCAATATCTGAAAATGAGAATAAGAGTTTATAAGACATCATCTGGTTAGTATGAAATTGACTATTGCATCTACGACTAAAAATTACCGATTAAGATCTAAGTCCAATCTATGCTTCTTGACACGATTGTTATCCGATCAGTTCAACTTGGAAAGAATGAGGTCGATTTTTGGTTTACATGCTAAAAGTTAGTCGATTAATTCATCAGTTTTTCTTACAGTTAAGAATATGTATTTTACCGATTTCGAGATGAACCTATGTCTTTTTGCATCCTCAGGAAATACAAAAAGAAATTCAAAAAAATGATTAACATTAAATAGTCCAATGGATTTTTGATGAATGTTCAAGTTCGCCATGACGCAACTGTGAATATTTCTTCCAACGTGCCGAGCCCACCTGGTAAAGCAATAAAAACGTCAGTCTGATTGATCATTTCAAGAAGTCTTTCAGACATACCTGAGATAATACATTCCTCTCCATTTGATTTTCCGATAAGGTTTTCATCTATCAAAGGTTTTGGAATGATTCCCAAAACTTGACTGTCACATTCTTGCACGGCCTTTGAAACACATCCCATCAATCCAAGATTGCCACCGCCATATGCCAAGTGCATTTTTCTTTCCGCCATAACTCTATCCAATTATTTTACCGCCTCAATAAATTTTGGTTTAGTTACAGAGCTAGTTCCATAAAAAACACATAGATTAGTGACTCGGCGCTTTGAAGTTACTATTTTTTTTTGCTTTTGCTTTTTTTCCTCTCTCTTATCTGGATGCGTCGAAGAGAGAAATGACGAGCTGAATTTATAGATCCTGAAAAGGGTGAGTAATAATTGCACTAGTACCTGTCAATGACAATTATTAGATGAACAGTAAAATAGATCGTGAAAGTCAAAAGTTTAGATTTTGTCGGCAAAAATAAAGGAAAAAAATTTATATTTTCCCTTCTTTCATATTTTTTTGTCAAAGCATGTTCTTTAAAAATCATGCAAAAATCATATTTACAACACAAAGATTACAATATGTTCTTCAAATTGTAGGCATGATATGTTATTTATTACTTTTTACACGCATAATTCAAACAAAATAATAAATAACAAAACATGCAATCTATCTAATGAAATAAAAAAAATACAAAAACTTAGAAGAAACTGGAAAACTTATTCTGTAGAAGATGAATATCTCAAACCAATTCGAGTAGTCTCCATCTGTAGACGTTGGTTTTTGCCCGAGGTCCACAATCGAGATTTCGTTGAGAGGGGCACCAGCGTTCCTGCAAAACAAAGGGGTAGGGTGAGCGTGGAGATTCTACACACCGGTGTGGTGGAAGCCGTAGGCACTCCGACACCCAAGTCAGCAGTGGAGATGGGCTATAAATGCCGTGGGAGGAAGAGCAAGGTCAGAGATTACCTTGATCTCAGTGAGCTGTCGTGAGGGCGGTAGGTAGGTATGATGATGAGAGCTCTGGAGAGAAGATTATTGAGCTATGAGAGTTGTGATTGCCCCTTCTTCTCGTGGACTTCCTTCTCTTATATACACACTCGGGAGACGTGGGTATTTACTGCGTTTGATGGTTCGTCCGTTGGACGTTGGTAATGACTGATTCATGAGGGGTAGTTATGCTTATCCATTGAAGACTGAAAACGGCTGGGTTGTGAGGGGTATTTATGAATCTGAGCGTTTCGTGGGCTGACATATGGTGGGCCTTGGTTATAGTTTGGATATTTGGTATTTTACTGGGAGTGGGCCCGTGAATCTCTATGCCTATATACACTAAACTCGGGGCTTCCTTTAGTGTGTGGGTTTGAGGTAGCAACTTGGGCATGGGTCTTATGTTGGGGAGTCTAGGGTGCGTTCAGTATTGGGTCTGAAGCAAAAGGTCGAAATTGCCCTGGACCAAATTTGGCCCGTACAGTTTGTCCCATACTCTCTAAGTCAATGAGTCATTGGCTTGGAGAGTATTCGTTGGTCGTGTCGTCTGAACCAAACTAGGAAAGTCTTCGTTACCCGAACCGAGCCACGATCGAGCGTCTTCAGTGTCGCTTGGACAATGTGGCTACGGTCTTGAATCTGACTAGTCTGGAGTTAGGGGGATGTCCCCAGTTTGATCGAGTTGGGCGTTGTCCCCGATCATACTTTATTACAAGTTAAGCGGGGAGTGTATCCGTCGACTGGACCTGATGAAGGCCAGAAGCACAAACGCGTTTGGTACCGAATAAGGACCAAACCGAGTCTACATGTCTTTTGGACCAGAAGAAGGTCCATGAACTGAACTTGACTCCATCACAAGTCAATTGGGGAGTGTTCCCGTCGACTGTATCTGACGAAGGCCATGAGGACATTCATTCGTTTGGTATCGAAAAGGGACCAAACCGAGTCTACATGTCATGTGGACCAGAAGAATGTCCATGAACTAAACTTGGCTCCATCACGAGTCAATTGAGGATTGTTCTCGTCGACTGGACCTGATGAAGGCCATGAAGACATTCACTCATTTGGTACCGAATAGGGACCAAACCGAGTCTACATGTCGTCTGGACCAGAAGAAGGTCCATGAACTAAACTTGACTCCATCACGAGTCAATTGGGGATTGTTCCCGTCGACTGGAGCTGATGATAAAGGCCAGGAAAACATTCACTCGTTTGATACGAATAGGGACCACCGAGTTTACATGTCATGTGGACCAGAAGAAGGTCCATGAACTGAACTTGACTCCATCACGAGTCAATTGGGGAGTGTTCCCGTCGACTGGACCTAATGAAGGCCAGGACATTCACTCATTTGGTATCGAATAGAGACCAAACCGAGTCTACATGTCGTCTGGATAGGATCTCCCCTGAGGTGATTTCGTACTCAGTAGACATAGCATTTACTCGGCTTCGACTGTTCCACAGTCTTGCGCTCATCGATTTCGTAAACGCATTAAATGTGGCGTTCATATCGAGGTATTCTTTTTGGCGGGAAACGAGGTGCTAAGAGTATAAAGAGTATTGAGGGGGGGTTCACTCACTTCATTTGTAAAAATCTTCTCTCGAGCCGTAAGTTTGGAAGGCTCTCTTAAAATTCAAGGTATTATTCCTTCCCTTCTTCATGTTCTTTAATTCTTCAAGTTGTTCATAAGGTATATTCAACTTGTTTTTGGCTAGAGTTATGAATTTGATCTGTAATTGGTTTGGGGATATCTATGATTGTGTTGTGTGAGACCTATGTTTGATCTTTTGTCATATTAGCTTTAGGTTCATTCGTTGTTTGTTGAGTGAATTGGTATGTCGTTTGAAAGTTGCTCGAGCTCAAGTGATTCATTGATGGAGATGTACGTAGGCTCATCCTTGCGGGTCGTCTCTCCTCTTCGTACGTATGGTGGGGACATACTGAGCGAGGGTGATGAAGATGTGCTAACTGTCACGTCGACGGAGGCTCCGCTCGGTATCCCTAAAGATGTTCCACCACTGAGATCTATTCATGCCGAGTCGGGTGAACCCAGCACAAGTGAACCGACTAATCTATTAACCAAAAAACCCCTCCAAAGTAATATAACCGAAAGAGCCATGAGGGAGATAAAATTAAAATATTGGTTCCCCGAGTCGGTTCAAGTGAGGTTAGCGTCGTCGAGAGAACAAGTCGACTATATGATCATTGGGTGGATTGGGTTCTATGAACGTCCATTCGCTGATGGGTTTAGATTCCCAATCCCAAACCTAGTATGGGAGGTATTGGATCACTATGGGATAGCCCTGTCCTAACTAATGCCAAACACATAGAGGGTCTTGTTGTTAGTTGAAGTTCTGACCTACGAGTTGGGAATTAGGTTCGGGGTGAAGGACCTGCTATACACGTATTACATGAAGGAACATGTAGTGGAGAAAGGAAGATATCATATGTTTCTTCGACAAAAGAGGGAACATTTGATCTCTGGGCTGACTACGAATGATAGATGAGGCTGGCAAAAGACTTATTTTTTTGTAAAATGAGAGGGTGTGTTCGGGTCAACTGGGCCTGGTAGAAAATCAGAGTGTTGGGAAATTACGAGTGAGTGTTGGTCTTATATTATTTCCTAGCATGTAGACTCGATGAATCTCTTACATTATTCTTTTGTTCCTTTTGTAGGTTCAAACTGTAATCATAGCTTCGACGTGACGCCTGAGGTCGTAGCGAATACAAATTATATTTGAGCATTACAGCACCTGAGAGGAATTGGAGGGTGGTTTTGGTGGAGAAAATATTAAGGTTGACTCTATTGTGGAATGAGGTTTTCTATCCTGAAGGTACCCCTCTGCCTCTGACCAAACACATATTAATAGTCATTCTCATTACCTGGTCCTGTCGGATCCTCAACAAGGGAACTTTCTTACTGCGGACTCTAACCCCCGAGGAAAATTGGTGCGCAGTCGAGAGGATGAGCCAATTCAGAATTCCTTCTGTTGAATAAATGCTAGAACGAAGGAAAAGAAGAAGTCCAATGAGAAGGAAATTGAAGTTATCCCCGGATCCCAGCCCCTAAAGAATGATGTTCCAACCATTCTACCCACTGAAGCTGCTCCTAAACCGTCGAGTGGGTCAGGGCAATCTTTAAGGAAAAGAAAGCAGTTGACGGATATAGAGGAAGACCCTGAGAATGTCATGATCAAGATCTCGAGGAGCACGACGGTTATGTCGGACCTTCCAGCTTGTCTGGTTTGCTGAGGGATTGCTTTTAGAGGAAGATGAATGTCAAATGCTGACATTAGGACCAGTGGAATCTGCGAAGAGAGCTGTCACTCAAAATTACGAGGTAAAAATTATTGTATTCACAAACCTCCTTGGTCAAATTACTCATATTTCGCCTTTGTCGTGTAAGACCTTGGAGTATGATATTTTTCAACAAAGATATGTGAAGCCAGCCTGAGGAAGGCGAGAGATCTGGAGAAGTCGAACGCAGCCTTGCGAAAGGAGTTGGTCGAAGCTAAAGCTTCCTCTGAAGAGTCTAAGAAGAAAGCGAAGGAAGCTGAGAACGAAGCTAAGGCCATGAAAGCTAAACTAGAGACGACGTCTTCCGAATTGGAGGCGCTTAAAGAAAACGTCGAAGAGTTATAGGGCCAGAAGATCGAGCTGCTGGATAGATTGGAGGGAGTGGCCGTGGAAGCCATTATAAAGGATATGAGCTTCCTCATGAAGCAATATATGTCGGGAGAGCACAATATTTGGAATCCTAAAAAATGGATTACACTGGGGGAGAGGTTGGAGGTTGGTCTCTCTCTGTCATCGAGGAAACTGAAGTTGAAGGAGGGCAAGAGATCAGTTCTAAAGAAGTTGCAATTGAGGAGACTGAAGGGGCTGTTGCTGAAGATATCTCAATGGCAGGTGATCCAGTCGATACGGTTGTTGAGGCTATCATGGAAGAGTCCATACCAGAGCACCCTGCAGATATTGATCCTATCACTCAGCCGGCTGCTCCAATTGAGCTTGTCGAATGCCAAGATGCTTGAAGTAGTTTTGTCTTTTGGGCTCTGATTTTTGTAACATTGGCTTAAAGCCTTGATGTAAAGACAATGTTTTCCTTCGGTATATAATCAAATATTTTTTGTCATTTCTATGAAATCAATTTGTTAATATCTTTATTCAATTGAAAATTTTAAACAAAATCACACACAAATAAGCTGAAATAAAAAATAAAAATGACTTGGTTGTCCCTTTGTGATAAGACTGCAATTTTATCGAGTGAGTCTTAAGCCTCTGTAAACATTATCTGTAGAATTTCTTGAGGTGGATGGCATTCCAACAATTATGGATATGTCTACCATCCTCTGTTTTTAGTTTGTAGGCTTCGTGGCGTATAACTTTCATGATGATGTATGGGCCTTCCCAAGTAGGCCCGAGTTTTCCATCCTTAACTTTCTTGGTATTTTGAAAGACTCTTCGTAAGACCTAATTTCCTTCTTTGAAAGTTATACTTCTCACGTTTTTATTGAAATATTTGGACATATTCTGTCGGTAGGCTGCAAGCCGAATGGACGCGCTCTCTCTTAGTTCGTCAACAGTGTCGAGTGCATTGGATATGAGTTGAATGTTCATATCCTCATCTACCCATTGGTATCATGGCGATGGTACACCATAGTCGGTTGGAATGACTGCCTCGGTGCCAAAGGTCAAGGAGAATGGCGTTTCGCCAGTGGATGATCTCACAGTTGTTCGATACGACCATAAGACTCCTGGATTTCATCAACCCAGGCCCATTTCGCTTTCTCCCGCCTTTTCTTCAAAGTATTTATTATGGTCTTATTGGAATATTCGGCTTGTCCGTTGGCCTTTGGGTAGCGCGGGGTAGAGAAGCTAAGCTTGATTCCCCAATTCTTACAAATGTCTTGGAAGCGGCGACTGATAAATTGAGACCCATTGTCAGTTACAATCTCCTTGGGTAGTCCGAAACGACATATAATGTTTCTTCCAGATGAAGCTATGCACTTCCTTATCCCTTATCCTCGTGAAGGCCTCTACTTCGATCCATTTTGAGTAATAATATGTCTATGTCAATGCCAGCATGTAGACCCGTTGTCTCGAGGCGACGGGTAGTTTCCCAACAATATCCATTCCCCATTTCATGAATGGCCATGGGGACAAAGAAGGATTGAGCTTTTCAGGTGGGAGACTGTAGATGGGGGCGAACCTTTGGCACTTCTCGCATTTTCTGGTGTAGTCAACGCTGCGTCGGCTCGCATCGTTGACCAATAGTACCCGGTTGTGTGGGCTCGACATGCAAGACTCCTCCCCCAGAGTGATTTCCATATTCTCCTTCGTGTAGCTCGGCTAACACGTACCGCGCTTAATCGGGAGTTAAGCATTTGAGGTAGGGTCTGGAAAAGGATCTCCTTAGGAGTTGGTTGTCATACAGAGTGAACCGCGTAGCTTGCCGCTGGATCTTCGGGCTGCAATCTTGTCTGTTGGCAATTCGCTTCCTCCAGGTACTTGATCAAAGGTGACATCCAAGAGTCGATTTGTTTGATGTGGGAGACGGCTCTGTCTTCTGTTTTTAACAATAGCTGGCCATTTTAGATATGCCACAGGTATAGCTCGAATATTATCCTCTTGTAGAGCGAACCCGAGAGTAGCCAGGGCATCTATGTGAACGTTCTCGGTCCTGGGATTCTGCGAGATTGTAAATGATTCCAAATTAGACTAGATTTCCTTTACCTTCGATAAATAGGCTGCCATCTGAGCCTATCGGGCTTGGTAAGAGCCTTGAGGAGTGTTGACGACTAGTTGTGAATCAGACGTCGCCTCAACTTTCTTTGCCCCAAACTCTCTAAATAATGTTAGCCCGGCTATCAACGTTTCGTACTCAGCCTCGTTGTGGTAGTTTGGAAGCCACATTGAAATGTCTGTTGTATAACGTCGTCTGAGAGAGAAGTGATTACAACCCCTAACCCGGAGCCTCGTCTGCTGGAAGAACCGTTTACTGCAAGTTTCCATACCTCAGTCGCATGGACACACATCACATATTTCTCTCCAAGTTCAACTGCCCATTTGGTTAGTCTGCCAGAGAGTTTGGGCTTGTGAAGAATGCTTCTCAATGGGTAGGTGGAATATACGGTGATTGGATGACCCTGGAATTAAGGTCGGAGCTTGCGGGCTGCTGTCACCAATACAAGAACCAATTTCTCCATTTGAGTGTACCGAGTCTCCGGGTCTAGTAGAGCTTTACTCACGTAATAGACTGAGAGTTGTTGTCCTCCTTCTCCCATTATTAAAAAAGCGTTGACCGCCTGTTCCGAGATTCCAAGGTAGAGGAATAATCTTTCACCGTCGACTGGCTTGGACATGAGAGGAGGTGTGGTTAAGTACTTTTTCAATCGGTTTAGGACTTATTCGCATGCCGGAGTCCACTCAAACTTCTTTGTTTTCCCAAGGTGGAGAAACACAAGAAGCTTTTGTCGGTAGACTTGGAGATGAATCTGTTGAGAGCGGCGATCCTTCCCGCAAGTCGCATGACTTCTTTGGGGTTTGTTTGGGAAGGGATGTTAAGAACCGACTTTATCTGCTCCGGGTTGGCTTCTATCCCACGTCGATTGACCAGGTAGCCAAGAAATTTTCCGAAGGCTATTCCAAAAGCACACTTAATAGGGTTCAGTTTCATCCCATATTTCCTCATCACGTCGAATGCTTCTTCTAAGTGTCCCAGGTGTTGTTTGGCTTGTAAAGATTTCGCCAACATGTCATCAATATAGACCTTCATGGTTTTCCCAATCTGATGGGAGAACATCTTTGTTGACAAGACATTGGTAGGTAGCACCAGCATTCTTCAGCCCGAATGACATCACTTTATAACAATGGATTCCTCTGTTAGTGACGAAAGTTGTTTTCTCCTGATCGTCCGGATGCATGAGGATTTTGTTGTAGCCCGAATATGCATCCATGAAACTCAGTAGTTCATGTCTCGCTGTAGCGTCGACCATTGAGTCGATATGTGGGAGTGGGAAGGAATCCTTCGGGCATGCTTTGTTCAGGTCTGTGAAATCAATGCAGACTCGCAATTTTCCATTCTTCTTTCTCACAACCACGACGTTAGCAAGCCACTCCGGATACTGTACCTCTCTAACGGCTCCATTCTCCAACAATTTTTGGACTTCCTTGTCGATGACTCGGTTCCTTTCTGGGACGAACTTCCTCCTCTTTTGTTTGACAGGCGGGTAGGCTGGATCCACATGCAGCTCGTGTGTCATCAACTTTGGGTCTATTCATGTCATGTCTCCATGTGACCACGCGAAGCAATCGTGATGTTTCTTGAGGAAATCCACCAATTCGGTGCGTTGCATGGGATCGAGATCGGCTCCAACTTGGGTCTTATGGTCTGGGAAGTGAGGGTGAATTTGGACCTCATTGAGTTCTTCCACTTTCAGAGTATCTGCGTAGACTCGACAAGACTCATCCTGTAATTGCTATGATGTCTGGAATTTAGGCTTGAAGGTCGTGTTTGGTAGCAAGTTGGTCCCCTCTGATTTCTTGGACTCCCCATTTGGTAGAAATTTCAGTACCTGGTGATAAGTGGATGAGACGACCCTCATATCGTGAATCCACAATCGACCCATTATCAAGTTGTAGGCCGAATGGCAATCTAGGACAATGAATGTAGTCATTTTGTTGATTCCTCCTGCATATACTGGGATAGAGATTTCTCCTATCGTGAATTTATGTTCCCCGCTGAAGCCTATCAAAGCCATAGATCGACGATTTATTTTCTCCAATCCTTCTCCCATGTCATTAAGGGCCGCTAGAAAGACGATGTTAGTTGATTACCCCATGTCGACTAGCACTCTCTTGATCATGAAGTTGGCCACCTGCAAGGATATCACCAAAGCATCATTGTGGGGATTCTTATAACTGGATACTCTGTCATCCATGAACTCGATCGCCAAACTAGTATAGTCTCCTGCTACTATCTCTATGTGACCCGAGGTGACAGTCGTTACCAATCTGGTGTGTCGTTTCGCTGTTGAATATGAGATCCCACTAACTTATGATCCTCCTGATATAAGATTCACCGTATTTTTGATTGGTGGAGGTGGAATTGGGGCTTCTCCCCGGTCATCCATTTCTTCCCTCCGAGCCAATGTGGCTTTCCCTTTTTCCGTGAGCAGGTCTTTCAGGTGCCCCTTGTTTAACAGCTCCAGTACCTCCAATCTCAATGCTATGCAATCGGCCGTCGTGTGCTCGTAGTCTTGGTGGAATTCACACCATTTATTTGTATCTTTCCTCATGGAGCCTTCCTTAGAACGTGGGGGCCACTTCACTTCACCCCTCATTTTCCTAAGAACTGAAACAAGTTCACCCGGTGATATGGTGAAGTGTGTAGTCTGGGAGTCTGGGGGCACCATTATGGGTTCTCTCTCTTCTGTCGTATGAGATTGGTCTATGATTGGGAGCTTTGTCGTAGGGGTGGATATCCCTAGCACGATAAGTTCTTTGATCGGTTGTTCGCTGGCCCCTCCTACCGAATTCTTTCGGTCGTCTGGATGGATATGTCTCATTCTCTCGTAGACTAGATGAGCTTTCTCTCCTTACATTCCTTTTATCCTCTTCCCATCTGATTTCCGTTCGGGCTCTGGCCATTGTCTGGTCCATAGTGTAGCATCGATTCTTTGTCAACTTTTTTTGTAGAGGCCGTTATCGACCAACAACCCATTCTGAAATGCTTCCACTGCTGTCGGCTGGTGAAGATCTGGGATAACAATCCTTTCCTTGTTGAAGCGTGAGACGTAGCTTCGCATAGATTCTATCTTCCGCTGTTGTACCGCATTGAGGTCGTCTGTGGTTTTCTCGAATTTACAAGAACTAGCGAAGTGTTCCACGAACTTGTCTGCCAAATCTTTGTAAGACCCAATTGAACGGTATGACAAATTGATAAACCACGTGAGGGCTGGACCAGCCAATGTCTTTCCGAACCCTCTACACATTTCTGCTTCCCTCTGATGTGAAGAAAGGCCTATGGATATCATCTTGTATTAGTGGATTATGTGGTCGTCGGGGTCGGTTGATCCATCGTATAACTTCGTCTCAGGTGGGCTGAACTTTCGATGGAGTTCGACCGAGTTGATTCCCTCGACGAAAGAAGTGTTCGAGATGGTTCCTGATCTTCTTTTCTTCAAAGGTAACCTGGCTCCCGGAAGACTGATTACTTCTTTGAATTCCTCAATTTCCTTGTGCATGGATGAAGCTGTTATTGGTTCGGTTGGTGGTACGTGTTGGTTCCTCCCATGACCTATTGGATGATTTTCGGAATGGGGAATGTCGCCCGTTACATCGCCTGGTATCTCCATCGAATTGAGTTGGCGGCCTGGTTCATTGGGGGGATCGGCGAGCCCTCCTCGCCTATGGGGTGGACGAAAGATGTTCCAACTGTTTTTGAAGATCGCTATTGGAACTTTTCATGGCCGAATTCTCTTCTTCCAACACACGTAAGCGTTCCTGGAGAACGGCCAATTGGCCGGTTAGAAGATTTGAAGGCTCGCTACCGGAAGTCATGGTAACGCTCGCAAGTTCTTGTAAGTTGAACGAATGCTCTGTTTGCTTATAAATCGCTAGGGCCCCACAGTGGGCGCCAAATTGTAGACGTTGATTTTCGCGTGAGGTCCACAATCGAGATTTCGTTGAGAGGGGCACCATTTATCCTGCAAAATAAAGGGGTAGGGTGAGCGTTGAGAGATTCTACCCACTGGTGTGGTGGAAGCCGTAGGCACTCCGATGCCCAAGTCAATAATGGAGATGGGCTATAAATGTCGTGGGAGGAAGAGCAAGGTCAGAGATTACCTTGATCCTGGTGAGCTGTCGTGAGGGCGGTAGGTAGGATATGATGAGAGCTCTGGAGAGAAGATTATTGAGCTATGAGAGTTGTGATTGCCCCTTCTTCTCGTGGACTTCCTTCTCTTATATACACACTCGGGAGACGTGGGTATTTACTACATTTGATGGTTCGTCCGTTGGACGTTGGTAACGGCCGATTCATGAGGGGTAGTTAGTTATGCTTATCCATTGAAGACTGAAAACAGCTGGGTTGTGAGAGGTATTATGAATCTGAGCGTTTCGTGGGCTGGCGTATGGGGGCCTTGGTTATAGTTTGGATATGGGGTATTTTACCGGGAGTGGGCCCGTGAATCTCTGGGCCTATATACACTAAACTCGGGGCTTCCTTTAGTGTGTGTGGGTTTGAGGTAGCAACTTGGGCCTGGGTCTTATGTTGGGGAGTCTAGGGTGCGTTCAGTATTGGGTCTGAAGCAAAAGGTCGAAATTGTCATTGGACCAAATTGGCACGTACACCATCCTTAAGAGCTTATTAGTCTCGCCTTGGTGCTCTTTACAGATCTATTGGTTAATGTTCTCCCAAGATACTTAGCTATTGCTTATAAAAATAGGCGCTCCTTTCTTCAAGAATACGAACTTATAAATGTTGAAAAACTCTCTAAACTATACATTTTTCTTTTAATGTAAGGACTAATGAAAAGAATGAATGAATAAAATGAGAACCAGACACGTTTAACTTAAAAAATGTAATCTTTTCAGGGTTATACCCATTCAAGAAACTCTTTCACATTAAAAGTTATGTCCTATCTTAACCCTTGAGAGTTAAGAATAGTTTATGGTGTTGATAAATTTCCTAAACAAAATTTCAAGAGTTGAATTTTGTTGGAAATTTTGTTACCAATATTGAGAAACCTAGCCAATTATTAGTTGCCAAGATTGTTCAAGAGTGAAACTGATGGCGGAGGCAAGCTTGGAGATAGATACTAAAGTTTGGTGGAGAAAGCTTGGAGATGGGTATCAATTATTGATATTTGATACCAATTATTCATCTGAACTGCAAAAGGTTTAAAAATCAATTTCGCCCGCAGTTACATTATCGTAACATAAATGCCAAATTCAAGATAAAAAATAAATATCAGGATACAAATATATTAACTTTTTTCATTCCCAAGAAAATACATTTTTCTCGAATCTTCTTACCTAGTGGTACGAAATAATAGTATACAAACTAAGTAGATACACGAAAGACCAAATTGCTTTCACTTTCATTGTTTACAAAGGGTTTAGAAATAAAACAAACAATTGAATCAAAATAGAAAAAAGGAAAGTGGTTATGTTCTATACTCTTTTGTGGTGCTCCCTCACCACCCCACTAGCGCCTAACATTTTTTAGAACATTGCAAAAAGTTCACAAGCTTCGTCACGTTTTCCATTCTGGAGGTACCCATTGATAATTGTTGTAAAGACAACCTCATCAGGATCTACACCTACCTCCAACATCCTCAAGAACATATTTTCTGCTTCAAGTATTTTTTTCTTCTTGCACAAACAACCAATAATTGCATTATAAATTGCAACACCGGGTTTTGGTCCTTTGGCCTCCATGTGATCCAAAATGTCCAATGCCGAATTTAGATTGCCCAATTTACAATCTTCCTCTACCATAAACATATAAGTTCCCATACTTGCAACAATACCAGTATCTCGCATAAGTTGAATTATGGCTTTAGCCTCTTTGCAAAGACCCGCCCGGTAGTAAGACTTTATCAATCCGTTACAAGTAAAAACTAAGGGCTTGCATCCAAAATTAACCAATTGACACAACAAAAGGAAAGTTTCTTCAATTTTTCCTCCCTGACACAAGACCATGATATAAATTCCAAATGCCACGTTAGCAAGATTTAGGTCACTTGTCACAATATCCCCAAGCAGAAGCCCAATCTCTTTATTCAAATCCCCAGTATAATTCAGAGTAGCCGACTTTGAGAGAATCGGAGGATCAATACCACATCCAATCTTGGCAAATTCACGCAACAGCATCAGAGCAAGCTGAAGCTCCTTCCCCTTAGGGCAGCGTTTCAAGAGGATAAAAGATAATATATGGTTAGGAGCAACACCATTGGCCAGCATTTTTTTATACAATTCATCTACGTCCACCAGCCTATTCTGGTTGTAAAGAGCATCAATCAAAACTGTGTAAGAGCAAACATCAGGAGCTAAATTGCTACTTGCCATGCTATTCAAAAGCATCAAAGCAGCATCTACTTCCCCTACCCTGCAATAATTACTGATCACAATATTATTAGTCACTACATTTGGTTGCAATCCCCAGTCACTCATTTGTTTGTAAAGCACCCATCCTCTATCAAACAAACCCATCTCAAAAAACCCATGAATCAATGTGTTACAATTATATGCATTTGGTTCACAACCTGTCTTGATCATTCTGAAATAAAGTCGCATAGCCATTTTCATCTTCTTATGCCTGCAATACCCACTAATCAAATAATTATACATCATCTTATCCATAGAGAAACCTTGTGACTCCATTTCTCTACCGCATGACTCAGCCTCCACAAACCGTTCTCTCTTACAAAGAGCACAAAACAAAGACTTGTACTGATGAAATGAAGGCTCCAACCCTTTTCTCTTACGCATTATATCAAAAACTTCCAAAACTTCATTTAAATACCCTTATAACACACAACCCACCAACCAAAACATTATAAGACCAACAATTCAAATCTACACCACCATTGCAAATTTTAACGAAATAATGAAAAGCCTCTATAAACTTTTCTTCTGCAAAAAAACCTCGGAGAATAGCAACACATGCAGGTTTAATAGGAACAAAATTCATTGAAATAATCATATCAAAATGTCTAATTGCAGACTCTAAATTCCCTAGCTCACAAAAGAAAACTACGAGAGAATTCAAAATAGACAGGTCAGGATCAACACCTAAAGCAACAATACCATTCTGATCAAGCAAAAGAGGCGACTGCGATTGGCCAAATTTAATCAGTTTCCCCATAAGAACACCATAGATACCCAAACCTAAGTTGATATCACCATAGGAGCAAAGCAATTTGTGGTCACTTGAGGTCGATTGTGACGCTGAGATTGCCTTTGCTGGCGGCTCTAGTTCAAGTTTACAACTTGTTGCTCTTCTACTAGTATTAAACAAGAAGCAGCAAGATCTAGGCTTTCTGGTTATCATGCTTTTGAAACACTACGAGGGCTTTCAATTAGCCGAAAAATATTCATTTTTGAAATTGACCCAGAGATGAAAAGACGGATTTCAAAAAAAAAAAAAAAAAAAAAAAAAAGGATGATTTTGAGCGATTACTTTTGCCTATTTTGCGGCGTTCAATCGTTGGAGGTGTGCGGTATCGGAACAAAACCCTCGGTTGGGTATTTAAGTTGTTGTTTGGTTTGAAACCCTAGGACAGGTGAACCGGATGTGTAGGAGACAAGGAGAGGGTTTCGCGGCTTGAACGGGTTTATTTAGATCAAAAGATTAAATATTAATTATTAACCCTTTCCGGTTCGGATCAGCCTCATGGGTCTGGGCAACTTTTGTTTTGTTATCATTTTATTTATGAAATAGAGATAAAAAAAAGAAAAAAAAAAATTATCTTACTCCCGTCTAGTTATTTTTTGAAAGGAAAAAAAATTTCTCGTTCTTTTGTATATCTCGTTAAATTCATCAATCCTATTAAAAAAATCTTATCCAATTAAAATTTAGTCTAATTATTTTTTTGACTCAATTTATTTCCAAACCTGAATATAAAAATATGTCTCAAATTTTATTCCAAACGAGATCTCATTAAGACATAATAGATAGAGCAAACCATCTAACACTGCATTCTTCCCAACCTCATTGTCAAATCTATACAATAAAGTCATCAACACAATTCAAATTACTAAAATGTCCACATTAACATTAAGTTGTGGGTTGAATTATAATAAACTAAAATTTGTCTCTTATAATGAGATTGTTATTATAACTTTATCGACAAAGGGGAAAAAATCTTTAGCAAAAAATAACTCCAAAATGACTCCCAAATAACTTTAATATCAAAGGTGTGACTATATTACATGTTATAGTTTCAATCATATGTCTTTTAAAAATTAATAAAAGTCAATTTTATTAATAAAAATATTTGAGAATCAAATTTAACCTCCATTAAAACATATTTTACCTCCAATGAATCAATGTTATGACTGCACCATTCAATATTATCCAAGTTTTTTTTTTTTGCTGGTAACAATTTTTCATTATTGAAAAGCTTTTCATTTTTTTTATATATGTGTACTACAAAATATTTATATCCATCTATGAAAATAAATTACCCTCGTACCATTTCGAAATTTAAATGAGACATATTTTTATGTTTGATGAAACAATGATCTCATACAGTACATGAAGACGTCAATAAATTCATATAGCCAACCTCATCTAATGAAAATAAGATTTTTGTTTGGTTTGGTTTGTGTACTTTCCTTTTTAGAATTTACTACAAATTAAGTTGCTCGATTTAAAGTCATTTAAGATCAAGAACATCAATTGCATTCCAATCCCATTAGATGGAATGAACTTGTTATTGTTAATGATATTATTTAATAAGATAAACACTAATTATATTCTTACTTTGACCAAGACCTTATTAGTTCTTTATGTTTGTCACATCATCATCGGTTTGAGAGTGATATTTTATTGGGGCAAGGCCGAAATTAGGAGAAAAATAAACACAGATATTTTAATTTTTAATATTATTAAAAAACAGCAAAATTACATCAATCTCCTTAAATTAAGGAGAAAACACTATTGAATTTTATAGTAGTATATATAAGATATATAGATATAGATAGAGATGCAAATAAAATTGGAGTTTTCTTATAGCATAGTACATAATTTTTAAAAATTTAAAATTTTATGATAATTATTAATTAAAAAAATAATATGGAAATGTCTGAAAATATAGTCTTTTTAAAAAAAGACATTCATACATATTTTATATAATAATTAATCGAGTAATCTTGGTCATTTGATATTATAAACCACAATTTTAAAACATTGTCCAATACAATGTAAACAAATGGATTATTCAAAAAATCATTATCTCTAAAAACGAGAAAATCTTCAATATAATGGAGATACCATGTTATTTGTGCAACAATCCAATCATTCATTGTCATGCATACAAAATATTAAAAAATAACTAAAAAGATGGATATTAATGTTGAGATTTATATCCTAGAGCTTCATGTATTGTAAACGGAATTGATTATTATAATAATAATAATAAATGCATTATTTATTTTATCAAAGTTGTTTGATTTATATCTCATATTGTCCAATTATCTTGTTTACCTTGATTACTATTGTACTTTCAGAATTAGTGTATGTTTGATGCAAAAGAGGATTTAAGTCTGAAGTTAATAATCTAAATAGTCCATATAGAGCAAACAAATAGAGTACTTTGTTTGTGGTTGATCTATAGCTGTGGTTCATTATATACTTGTATGACGACATTGATCCGAGATCGTTCATGTAGTGACATGGGAATGGAGGCACCTTGTATGATGAGATTATATAGGACTGGACTCAGATAAATACGAATTTCTTTTAATATCTGACCGGTGCTTTCACACGCGTATAACGCAAGCGCACGTATTGTTCAAGTAGTATAAAAAGTATCGATCCCACGAAGACTTAATATCTAATCTATTAATTTTATGAGGTCAAATGATTACTAGTATCTAACAAGTTGATTTATTGATTTGAAATGGTGATGATTTTAAATTTAAAAAAATAAGTAAATTAAATTGCACGAAAGTAGTTTTAAGAAAATTTAATACTAAGAAACTATCTAGGGTTGTGAATCTTTCCAATATCTTTTAAAATATGAAGTGGTTATTTCATGTTTGTGTAATAAATTGGTTTACTAACATGTATTACGAAATTATGCGAAAGCTTCTGTTGATGGTCAAACACAAATACCCAGTATAATCCAATTGAACCATATGTCTATGTCAACCAAATTACCTGGATTCATTAAGATTAAGTTCCAATTAAGGTTACCTCTGTCCGACAGGTCTATGTCTATCATGTAAGGAAATCTATTAAATGGTTATTTATCCTCAAGGAATATCGTGGGCTAGGAAGATCGTGGGCTATTAAGTCTAAGGCTGAAACCTAAAATTCCTTGTAAATTTTATTTTAGATTTACCATATCAATCTTATTAGTGGCCAGTTAACAAGACGCATTAAGTTTAAGACTTAATAAGTAAACCTTTAAATTACCCAAACTATAAATTAACCCCTTATAAACCGGTGATATTAGAATTCATCACAACCCCAGATAACTAACTTTGTTACAACACATAACTGTTGGTTTCTAATATAGTCCAAAGATCAATTTTGAACAATGAAAAGAAAGAATACAAAATGAAGTGAGGCGGAATCACACTTACATTGAACGGATTTAGGATGCGTCAAACTCCAATGTTGCTCCTTGAAGCTCACGGCCAAGTCCTAAAATTGTTGAAGATGATCAAGCTCTAAGCTTTGTCATTTGATTCCAAGCTCTTAGATTGGTTTCCCTATCACCTTGGATGATTCTTTGTGTGTGCTAGCACTAAGAAAATTTACTACAAATCTTCTTATCTTTTCCTTCCTTGTTCGGCCAAGAGAGAAAAATAAATGGAGAGTGTTTTGTTTTTCCAAATGGGTGTGAGAAGTATGAGAGGGAATGGAGTGTATTTGATTTTGTTGACTTGAATTTTAATTTCAAAAATCAAAATCATTTACCAAATATTTGGTAAAGGTCAATCAACCCATCATCATGTCAACTTGTGTATAAAACAAGTCTTCACTAACTTTATGACTAGTGATGTGACATGTGATGTGACTTGTGGGCCCCACTTGATTCGAAATTCGAGTGGGGTCGCAAACACTCACGGGCTCAGGTTCGCTAATTTCGAATTAACAAATTTTCCGTTGCAACGTAATTGAATCAAATTTAATTAAATAATTATGCCTAGCAAAATTACTATTCACGTCGCTAACGAATTAATTCTTAATTAACTCGTTTGCCCGAATTAAAATCTAATTTTAATTCCGCGTCGAAATCTAATTTCGTTTAATATATCGAATATATTATTTTATCGATTAATTCCAAATTAATCTTTCTCTCTCTTCAAATAGTATTTTATCCCAGAAAAATCTCTCTGTTATTAATCCTAGATTAATTAAGTTCGAATCATACGTCATCGGTGAATCTTTGGGAAGCGACTCAAGAGATCCCTGGATATGTTGGCAGTAAATCCGGTCGTCGGACTATCCGAACACGTACGTACCTCGTACTTGTTGGGATGTATGCCCTAGAGCTACATGTGATGTAAACGGTTTCATGTGTTTAGAAATAAAAAGATGCATTATTCATTTATCAAAATGTTTGTTTAATTTCGCATATTATATATCTTCATAAATACCATAGATTACTTATGTACCTTCAGACTTGGTGTATGAGTGTCATGCACCAGAGGATTTAAATCTGAAGTTAGTTATCTCAAATAGTCTATAGAGAGCAAACAAACCGGGTACTTTATTTGTGGTCTATCTATAGCTGCGGTCCATTCTATAATTGGATGGCGATCTTAATCCGGATCGTCCATGTAGAGACATGAGAATGGAGGCACCTTATATGATGTGATCATATAGGACTGGACCTAGATAGAAATGACATTCTTATAATATCCGTTAAACAAAGAAAGTCATTTCGATCTACTTGATGGTCATATATGGATTGATCTTAATCCTGAGTGTACTACGAACTCCTGCATGGCGGGATATGTCTTTTGATTTACAAAGGTGAGGTTGGTGTAGCAATCCCAACCAATAACTACGTACTTTGGGGGCATAGTCTGTTATGTAGCTGAGAACGTTTTACATAGACATGGAATTCACTCCTTCTTAAGAGAAGTAGATGAGTATCTCTCTTAAGGGTTGATTCGGTACTTGAACGATTTGAGCGCTCAAGTCTTTCTATTACGAATAGGAAGATTAATATTCATAACAGTTATGAATAAATCGTTCATTAGAGAATCAATGGTACTTAAGGTAAAAATAATTAGAGGGGTATAACAGACATTATGACCCGACTCTAATTACGAGATATTCGTGAATGATCAATTTGTATGCAATGACTATATCGGTGGACACTGACTTGGTTCGGCTTAATATTTCATCTACGGCAATGAGAGTGCAACTTCGGACTTTTGGTGGAATAATTCGAAGTTAATAATTCAGAATATTTAATTAAGAGCTTAATTAATATTTTGAGATTATTGGAGCTCGGAACCGTAGGTCCACTTGGTCCCCGTGCTAGCTCGATATACTTTAGCGGAGCTAATATAATTGGACGGTACAATTATATACTCACAAAAGAATAAATATTATTAATATGATTAGGGCTGTGTTAGGATTGATTTTTAGAGAAAAATCATACCTGAATTATCACTGCAGTTCACGCATAAACTGGTTCAAATTGGGTGCAGTTCGCGCGTGTAACGGGTCCAAAATAGTCCACTAATTCACTGCAGTTCAAGAGGGTGTTTGGGGACTGTTTCGGGGGTATTCCGGGGCTGAAATATTGTCCAAAACAGAAGCAAAACATCAGTGAACTCGCTGGTGTGGTTCGGCCAAAGCGAAGGGAGAGCAGAAAAATGTTTCAAGTTCGGTTCGTGAGCCTTACCGCTTCCGCTGCACGAGGAAAGGCGTTCCATACAATTGGCATCAAGAGCGAGGTTGAAAAGTGCTCTTAACCCTTCACTTTATTATTTAAAGTTTCTTTTTAACATGTTATATGAGTTATAAATATGATATGCATGTTTAGATGAGTGGGCACAATATTGAGTTCATGTGATGAATGGTTTTGATATTTCATATGATGAATGGATTTTGCTTTGGTCGTAAATTTTTATGGCTCTTATTTTTGTAGATGGTTTTGATTTTGGGTTGTAAGGCCATAAGGCCATTCTTTATATTCATTGTAATTTTAGTTTTCAATGTAAAATTTCAATTCTTTGTAATATGGAGCACCGAAGTCCCAAAAGGAGCCAATACCACTTTGGAGCGGGATTTGAAGGCAAAGGAATGCCTTGGTATATCTTTTGTACTAATTAGATTAGTATAGGAAAAATAAGAGCCCGATCAGTGCAAAATAAATCTTATGTTATATGTATGTTTATTGTTTGAATAACATGTCATATAGCCTAGGGTGCCCACTTGTGCATTTTACTTGCCATAACATGTCATAAATGCATTATCATAATAGACATGAAATTATGATTTTATGAAATTTAAAATGTTTAAATTAGAATATGATATGCATTGAAATCATTAATTAGATTAATGGGGTTTATGTCTAAAACTTGAATTCTAATATATTGGACTTAATTGGTGCATAATAAATTCCATTGGTATATATGATGGAAACCCGGATATAAATTCCATAGTTGATTCCGTATGGACGGAAATGTGGTCTGCACTCGGGATACAATTCCACGTACCATTGAATTTTATGATGCAATAAAAATTTATTAAAATGTTTAATAGAATTTTGACCATTTAGAATTCCATGGTTTTAGACATATAAATGCCTAGTATTTTAAGAGTTAAAATATTGTAGCTCACTTATACCACTCTATTTAAATTAGTTTAATAAGAGTAATTATATTAGTAGAGACTAATTAACATTAGTGACACAATTTTAATAGTTAAAATTGATTTAGCTCACTTATGACAAACTAGTGTAAATAAGATTTATGATTAAGCCGCCATAAGTTTATCCACACTAGTTAGAATAATAAAATATTAAATATTTTAGATAGAAACTTTAAGTTTAAAATAGTGAGTGGGAGAGGGATATACGACAGTACATCCCACGATCTCCGTTGTTAGTCCAAAAACGTGAGATTCAAAAGGTGCCTCGAGACGGCTTTGTTTTCGTCCCCCTACGGATGGTGTCCATTTTGGGTCAATATCAAGTTTGGATTCCGAGAGGATAGGGATTCTAGATGTATCTTGTGAACTGACCTACCCTACGGCGGCACTTCACTCGTTAAGTCAAAGAATCCTGAAACGGCGGGTTACACTCACGAAGGGATTATTAACTGTTAATGAAATTTCTTGATCGAATAAAACGGTAGTTGTTTAATATAGGAATAAGAGTTATTCCCGCATATATTAAAACAGCTGAGATTGTCTCAATCTATCATGCGAGTACTTGACCTACCCTACGGCGGCACTTACTTGTGAGATGATAGATCTCTGTGGCATAGTAATTCTTTTAGGTTTCTAATTCATTATTCATGGTTCATGCATCATGTTTAATTTTATGCCAAAATTCTTTGATGATTTTAATATGCGATGAATGAATGTTAAATGCATGTTTATTTTATTTTCAGCCATGGTTTCTCCAATTATTTCCATTCTCTCAAATGATAAGTTGACCGGAGAAAATTATGTTAAGTGGAAAAGTAACATGAACGCTATCTTGGTCTGTGAAGACCTGAAGTTTGTCCTGACGGAGGAACGTCCTCCCTAGCCGGCCAGAAATGTTGGCCAAGTTGTGCACGATACCTATCAGAAAAGGGTCGCAGTAAATGAGAAAGCCCGTTGCTACTTGCTAGCAGGGATGTCTGAGGTTCTTACTGCAAAGCATGAACCTATGGCTCTAGCATCACAGATGATGGAGTCATTGTAGGGCATGTTTAGGCAGCCTTCGGAACATCAATGCCATGAGGCCATGGTCTCAGCAATGACTGCGAGGATGAAGGATGTGACATCAGTCCGAGAGCATGTCTTAAGGATGATGACTTATCTCAATACTGCTGAAACCCATGGAGCTCATATTGACGAGCTTAGCCAAGTGACCATGATTATGGAAACTCTTCCGAAGAGTTTCCTGCAGTTTAAAAGCAACTATGTTATGAACAAGTTGTCTTTTACTTTGACCCAACTGTTTAATGAGCTCACTCATTACGAATCCATGCTGGTGGATCCTCGTAAGTCCAGTGCAGAGGCAAATGTTGCCGAATCTTCTAAATCTGCAAAGAAGAAGAAGAAAGGCACTGGAAAGGCTAAGGGTAAGCCCATGAAAAAGAAGAACAAGAAAGGCTCCAAGAAAACCAAGCCCAAATGAAAATGTTTCCATTGCGACAAGAATGGCATTGGAAAAGGAAATGTCATAAATACCTTGCTGAGCTAAAGGAGAAAAAGGAAACAGGTAAATATGATTTACTCGTTATTGAATCTCTATTAGTGGAGGATGATAAATCCGCTTGGATTATAGATTCCGAGACCACTAACCATGTTTGTTCTTTTTTACAGCTACTTGATTCATGGAGGGACCTTGCTGAAGGTGATTACGCCATGAGAGTCGGGACAGGGGATGCCGTTTCAGTAAGAGCAGTGGGAGTTTCCAGTTTAAATTTTATTAATAATAGTTATTTAAATTTGAACAATGTGTTATTCATTCCTGGTTTCCGCAGGAATCTGATTTCTGTTTCTAAACTTATGGATGATGGTTATTCTATTTCTTTTAATAGCAATTCGGTTATTATTGGTAGAATTGGATTGACTATATGCACATGAAACTCTGAAAATAACTTGTATGTGTTAAGACCGTTAACGCATAAGTCACTGCTCAACACTGAAATGTTTAAGGTTGAAAAACGAAAAACGAAACGGCAAAATATTTCTCACGATGACACATATCTATGGCATCTTAGACTTGGTCACATCAACCTTGACCAGATAAATAGATTGATAAAGGACGGAGCCTTAAACCAGTTAAAGTTCGGGACTTTACCAGTTTGTGAATCCTGTTTAGAAGGAAAAATGACCAAGAGACCTTTTACAGGAAAAGGTATAAGAGCCAGTCAACCACTAGAGCTAATACATTGGGACGTCTGCGGACCAATGAATGTAAAAGCTTGAGGTGGTTATGAATACTTCGTCACATTCAGTGACGATTATTCAAGATATGGGTATGTCTACCTAATGCATAACAAATCAGATACCTTTGAAAAGTTAAAAGAGTATCGTGCTGAGGTTGAGAACCAATTAGGTAAGACAATCAAAACTCTACGATCATATCGTTAAGGGGAATACCTCGACAGAGACTTCGAGGAATTCTTAGTTGAGCATGGGATAGTATCCCGGCTCACAGCACCCGGAACACCACAACAAAATGGTTTTACAGAAAGGAGAAATCGAACCCTACTAGACATGATGAGATCTATGTTTAGTTATAGCTCACTACCTAGTTCATTCTGGGGATATGCACTGCAAACCGCAATGTATATTCTTAATGTAGTTCCATCTAAGTCTGTTCCTAAGACTCTCTTAGAGTTGTGGAATGGTCGTAAAGCTAGTTTACGACATTTCCGCATATGGGGGTGTCCAGCACATGTGCTGAAGAATAAGACTACGAAACAGGAACCACGTTCTCAGGTATGTTTATTTGTAGGCTACCCGAAGGAGACTAGGGGTGGATTCTTCTACAGTTATGATGATAACAAAGTATTTATATCGACAAATGCTACGTTTCTAGAGGATGACTATATGGGGGAGTTCAAATCGCGTAGTAAAATGTTACTCGAGGAGTTACTTACTGGTTTGGCCAGCGTGCCATCGTCAACGAAAGTTGACAAATACATAACACATTCGACATCTGATAGTCAGATACTTCCCAGTCAGAATGATCTACCACCTAGATGCAGTGGGAGGGTTGTACGACAACCTGATCGCTACCTTAGGGTTGGAGAGGCACAAGTTGTCACCTCCACCGATGGTATAGATGATCCATTGACCTACAGTAGTGTAATGGATGATCCTGACAAAGAAGAATGGCTCAAAGCCATGAACCTGAAGATGGAGTCCTTGTACTCCAACTCAGTCTGGAAGCTTGTAGACCAACCTGATGGAGTAAGACCCATAGGTTGCAAGTGGATCTACAAGAGGAAGAGGGGATCAGATGGGAAGGTACAGACCTTCAAAGCTAGACTAGTGGCCAAAGGTTATACCCAGAAAGAGGGAGTTGACTATGAGGAAACTTTCTCACCAGTAGCTATGCTAAAATCCATCCGCACTCTTCTATCCATAACCACATATTATGACTATGAAATCTGGCAAAAGGACGTCAAGACTGCATTCTTAACGGCAATCTTGATGAAAGTATCTATATGATACAACCAGAAGGGTTCATCGCCCAAGGTCAATAGCAAAAAGTTTGCAAACTGCAAAGGTCCATTTATGGACTCAAGCAGGCATCTCGATCTTGGAATATAAGATTTGATACAACGATCAAGTCCTATAATTTTGAGCAAAATGTTGATGAGCCTTGTGTATATAAGCTCGTCATTAACGGGAAGGTGATTTTTCTTGTCTTATACGTTGATGACATCTTACTCATTGGGAATGATGTAAGGATATTATCAGATATAAAAACCTGGCTAGCTGAGCAATTCCAAATGAAAGATTTGGGAGAAGCGAGTTATGTTCTTGGGATCCAGATACTTCGAGATCGCAAGAAACGACTGTTAGCTATGTCTCAGGCATCCTACATCGACAAGATCCTTGTGTGATTCGGGATGCAGAATTCCAAGAAAGGCAATATGCCTTATCGGCATGGAATTTATTTGTCGAAGGAACAGTCTCCTAAGACACCTCAGGGCATTGAGGAAATGAGACATATCCCATATGCCTCAGCAGTTGGTAGTCTCATGTATGCCATGTTATGCACGAGACCGGACATCTGTTTTGCAGTGGGAGTAGTCAGTAGGTTTCAGTCAAATCCGGGATTGGATCACTGGGTGGCTGTGAAACACATTCTCAAATATCTTAAGAGAAAGAGAGATTATATGCTAGTATATTCTGGTGAGGATATGATCCTGAAAGGATATACAGACTCTGATTTTCAGACAGATGTTGATTCCAGGAAATCAACATCTGGATCAGTGTTCACCCTAGGTGGTGGGGCTATTGTATGGCGGAGCATAAAGCAATCTTGCATTGCCGACTCCACCATGGAGGCTGAATATGTAGCAGCTTGTGAAGCAGCTAAAGAAGCAGTCTGGCTCCGTAAATTCTTGGGAGATCTGGAAGTTGTTCCGGACATGGATAAACCACTCACCCTCTATTGCGATAATAGTGGAGCAGTGGCGAACTCCAAAGAGCCAAGAAGCCACAAGAGAGGAAAGCATATAGAAAGGAAATATCATCTCATCAGGGAGATAGTGCAGAGAGGGGACGTTAGCATCACAAAAATTGCATCCGCAGAGAACCTTGCTGATCCGTTTACAAAGACCTTGCCGGCTAAAGTGTTTGAGGGTCACCTAGCTGGTCTGGGTTTACGTGACATGTCTCATTTGATCTAGTGCAAGTGGGATATTGTTGGGATGTATGCCCTAGAGCTACATGTGATGTAAACGGTTTCACGTGTTTAGAAATAAAATGATGCATTATTCATTTATCAAAATGTTTGTTTAATTTCGCATATTATATATCTTCATAAATACCATAGATTACTTATGTACCTTCAGACTTGGTGTATGAATGTCATGTACCAGAGGATTTAAGTCAGAAGTTAGTTATCTTAAATAGTCCATAGATAGCAAACAAACGGGTACTTTGTTTGTGGTTTATCTATAGTTGCGGTCCATTCTATATTTGGATGGCGATCTTAATCCGGATCGTCCATGTTGAGACATGAGAATGGAGGCACCTTATATGATGTGATCATATAGGATTGGACCTAGATAGAAATGACATTCTTATAATATCTGTTAAACAAAGAAAGTCATTTCGATCTACTTGATGGTCATATATGGATTGATCTTAATCCTGAGTGTACTACGAACTCCTGCATGACGTGATATGTCCTTTGATTTACAAAGGTGAGGTTGGTGTAGCAATCCCAACCAATAACTACGTACTTTGGGGGCATAGTCTTTTATGTAGCTGGGAATGTTTTACATAGACATGGAATTCACTCCTTCTTACGATAAGTAGATGAGTATCTCTCTTAAGGGTTGATTCGGTACTTGAACGATTTGAGC
>SKCR01035853.1:0-107123 GCA_019454045.1 Zanthoxylum bungeanum
GAGGAGGGTTGTGGCGAGGCTTGGCTAATGGCGTGAGTTGCTAGTGGAGCGCTGTTTGAGTGAATATGGCTTACGTGATGCGCTTGTTTGCGTGGCTAAACTGGGCTGATGTGTGCAATTTGTGTGTGAGTTTGTGAAGTGGGGCAGGTAACGTGAAGCTTTGTGAGTGTGCAGGTGGCGCGATTTTGTCGTGAAAGAGGTGAGAGAGTGGATCCAAGGGAGGAAGGCGGCCAGAGGGTTTATGTATGCCGAGAAGAGCTTTAGGGTCCTTAGGGTTTTGTTTCTTCTTGCCGTGAGAGAGAAGAGAGCCAGGGTTGAAGAGTTTCGTATGGGTTTTGAAAGGAAACAAATCATGTTAAAAGGGAGGGAATTTCTTAAATTAGGGGAGTGATTTATTTAATTTGGTATGTAATTTTTAATTTTAATTTAATTTAAATTTAATTTGTTTGATTGGTTTTAATTGGATTGGACTTTAATTTGATTTAGTTTAAATGGATTTTAATTTGATTTAGTTTAATTGGATTTTAATTAGCTATTTAATTTAATTTCAAATTAGTTATTTAATTTAATTTCAATTTAGTTATTTAATTTAATTTTAATTATTTTTAATTCAATTTAATTTGTGACATGTATTTTAAATGTTTTAATTATTTAATTTGTGAGATGTGTTTTAAATGTTTTAATTATTTAATTTGTGAGATGTGATTTATGGGTTGGTGTGTTGGTGTGTTTTAAAATAGAGGTCCAACAAGTGAACCCGAAGCGAAACAAGCGAGTTAAATCTGACAAAATGCTAATTTCCAACTTTACCCTTCCAACGTCCGTTTCCCGCGGCTTTCACAACTAAAGAGGTAGTGTCTCCATACGAGACTCATCATCGGGCTGATATGCAAAAAACAATGCCTACACCCGGATTTCAGCTCTGAAGCCTCATTCCTCACCACGGACAATATTTTTTCTAGCTATCTGATCCTTCGTTGACTCGATTTCGCATTCTTTCGCATGTATACACTATATTCCAATGCCTGAAAAAGCCCACATTAGAGATCATTCGACCCAAAAAAAAGTTTTTGTTATACACACATGATAGTTCAGAGTTATGGCTTTCCTCATAGCCTCCACTGGACTGATCCGTGTTAGACTTTCTTCATCCCCTCTAGAAGAAGCCCATCCAAAAATGAATCTATGCTTGAGGGATCAAAATTGCAGTTGACTCGTGAGGAACCTTTAAAATGAGATTGTCAGCATCTTCCTCCACCTCGGTGATGGATTTCCTTTTCTTCCGTGCCGAAATCATTTCAGTCTATTTCCCCTTTTCTGCAACAGCTTCACTCGAGATGACTTCTTTGGGTTGGGGACCAGTTACTTTCTCGACTTTTGGCTCTTTCACCCTCAACTTCCTTGCATTCCTCCGGTTCTTTATTTTGTTGAGTGATGCTACTATAAATGGTCCAGTCATCATATCCTATGCGCATAAAAGTTCCTTAGGTTTTAGAGGCTTTTGAAATTTAGGCACTCTGTTTAACACTCGACACGACCATCTATAATTTATCATGGGCAATACGTCATTACAAAAGGCCAGAAGTGTACCTTCTCCTTCTCGGCTGTGAATATCCTTCTATAACAGAGTTGCCTTCAATCTCTTCTCCACTAAAATGGTTTTACAGTTTCTTTCTTCAGCCAACAAAGCTAAAATCGCTTTGGTGTTGGAAATAGTTCGAGTAGTCGAGACAAATGAGTTATTTTGTAGAGGATCTGCAGTGACAAATACATGGTTATTCCAATTCATAAATGAGATTCGAGGATTAAACATTACAAAAAATGATACTTACTCGATAAAAATCCAATATTCTGGGATTCGATCTGCTCTGGTCGATCCAAATATACCCTCACCCCTTGCAAAGAAATAATCGGTTACAATTTCCCCATATCATTAGTCAGTAATCCAGTAACTAAATGTGTCTTTCTCTAACAAAGAATCAAGGTATATCTTCCTTTCTCCTTCAAGTGTTCTTTCAGGTAGTATGTGGCTAAGACATCCTTCACTTAAAAAAAAAACACTCCTAACTCAAAAGCCATGCACCGACAATAAAATCCTCCAAGCATTAGGCATCAGCTGAGAAGGAGCAACCTCAAAATGATCCAAAACTTCCCAAACTAATCTTGGTATATGGAACCTCAGCCTATCCGGGAATGGTCGCACGTAGAATCTCATCCACCCCGGAACTTTGTAGTCAATCCTCTCACTCGACAAAGGTACCCTTAGTTCCAAAGAATCAGGAAACCTATACTTGCACCTGAGTTCCCTCAGCAGTTTCCCAGTCATTTGACTAGCAGGATTCTTAGATAACAAATTAGTTGGTTCGCTCGTACTAGGTAATTCACTCGACTCTCTAATGGCTGGTAAAACCCTTAGTGGTATGGCCTCGGCAGAGACCTCCTGGGATGGCCTAGCTAAGGTAATTATACCAGCCTCGATCAACTCCTGATACGACCAGTCCTTATAGACTTCATCCCTTTTCGTCTCACTCGAAGAAGATCCGACAAAACTATCAATCTTAGCACCTAAACTGCCTAAGGATTCTCCACTCGACATCCTCCATACAACAAGCATATAAACACTAAGCTCCCTAGTAAACTACTTCCTAAAGATCAAAACCCACAAACACAATTCTGAAAATATTTCCAAAGTTCAAAAGATCTAACAACCAATTTTACCTAAGAACATCTTGAATCTACACTATGAATGTTTAAAGAAATTGAAGAATAAGAGGTAGTTTTCGAAGAATACCTTAAAACACTTGAGATCTCTCCTTACTCGGCCTCTGAATGAAATTTTTATTACGAATAAGGCAAATGAAGTACCCAAAGCTCTTTTATACACTCTACTCAATTGGCGCCACAAGTTCCCGCCAAAAACTCCTCGTAATTCACACTAGGGTTGCAATAAATGACTGGAAAAAGACTTGGAAACAATCCAAGTGTCGAATGAAGAACGATATAAAGGATAGACAAAAAGAACGATGTCACTCGACATAATACACTTTAAAGTTTTGAACACCCTTAATATACGACATGAGTCAATGAGTACATGGAGTTCACTCTGTTCATACGACATGTCGAGTGAAATTATTCCTGAACCATCATCTAGTTCATTTGACATGGGACATCCCCAAGATGACTCATGACGAGTCAAAATTGAGTTGTGGAAATCACATGTTTCATACGACAAGTCGAGTGAAATTACTCATGAACCATCATCTGGTTCAGTCGACCGGGTACATCCCCCAGATGACTCATGTCGAGTCAAAATAAATTATAGAATTCACTATGTTCATACGACATGTCGAGTGAAATTATTCTTAAACCATCATCTGGTTCAGTCGACAAGGGACATCCCCCAGATGACTCATGTCAACTCAAAATTGAGTTGTGGAAATCACATGTTTCATACGACAAGTCGAGTGAAATTACTCATGAACCATCATCCGGTTCAGTCGACCGGGGATATCCCCCAGATGACTCATGTCGAGTCATATAGAATTATGGAATTCACTCATTTCATATGGCATGTCGAGTGAAGTTACTTCTGAACCATCATCTGGTTCAGTCGACCGGGGACATCCCCCAGATGACTCATGTCGAGTCAAATAGAATTGTGGAATTCACTCGTTTCATACGACATGTCGAGTGAAGTTACTCTTGAACCATCATCTGGTTCAGTCGACATGGGACGTCCCCCAGAAGACTCGTGACGAGTCAAATAGAGTTACGGATTTTCTTTGATCCATATGACATGTCAAGTCATATAGAGACATTCGCTCACTTCATACGACATGTCGTGGCAAATCTTGAACCTATGTCAGGTTCAATCCATTTGACACACCCCCACGGGATTCATGTCGAGTCAAAATATTCAAACGGGCCATTCCTCCCTCAATCCGTATAATTATGTCGGTTGTGGTTGCCTCCAGAACCACCATGTGTGTCGAATAACCAGTGACACCCAATGGAGGACTTGAGCAGAGTAACTGGAGTCAGGTTCCCCCCATGGAGCATGATATTGATTAAACTTTAAGCCTCTACCAGGATCAACGAAACGACTATCAGAGTCCTGATTTGCTCGACATAAGCAATGGTACTCTCCAAGTCTAGGACTTTCAGACTTAGAGAGTAGGGGATAAACTGTACGGGCCAAATTTGGGCCCAATGGCATAACCATCATTCCACCATTGGGCCAATCACGAAACCAAAGCCCCAAGGCCCACCACCAAATCTAATTTAAGAAATCAGCTTTGGGCCGAGAGACCAGACCAACCCATGGCCCATCGTCACAGATTTAATAGCTCAGGAAGGCCAACAGATTCATGAGTAAGTGGATTGGGAAAACGCCTACAATAATGAACTCCATTAATCAACAGTTACGGTCATAAACCCTCCATTAACACATCCAACGGGGTATAAGAGGATTAAATGACCCCACGACAGAAGGACCTATAAAAGAGAGGAGCCAAGGCACAGAGGTGGCGACATGAGACGAGACCACTATATACCATTCAAGAAATCATTACATCCATAACCCTCACGACAAACAAATGGAGACTGAGGTAACTTCAGACCTTGTTCTCCATACTTTCGACTTATTCACACTACTGATTTGAGCGTCGGAGTGCCTACGGCTCCCACCACATCGGTGGGTAGTAACCTCCTAGCTCTTTCTACCCTTATTTTGCAGGTTCGCTGGAGCCCTTCATTTAAATTCTCGATTGTGGACCACGGCTGAAATCCGGCGTCCACACAGCCAAAGTATTATTTCACCTACATAAGAAAAAAATCACAATAAATATATAAAACATAAATTTAATTATTTTACAAATGTGCTAAATTAAGGAGATTAATAAAACTCTAAGTGTAAAATGATTAATTTTTCTTTTAATAAATGTACACTTCTTAATGTTAATCAAACCTTCAACTGGCTTATTACTAGTCCCTAGTAATTTAAGCGAAAACTTAAAAGAAAAATTATTATCCAAGTTGATAATTGTTTTATTTCTTTCTAAATAATCAAATAAGTAAATTCTCATACATTTTTAACATTCTTCCATACACACATAAGATAAAATATCAATCAATTCATTGTGCCCACAATATTAACGGATCTTGTTGAAAAAGAGTAATACTTTTATCCTAAAGTTATATCAGAATTCACATTTTTTTGGCAATGATAATTTATTTATATACAAAAATAATTTTTTAATAATAATACATCTTCAATTCTTATAACGAGCTTTGAGCCAGTGCCTCCCAAACCAGTTGGCTTTAGGACACTAGATGTTAGGACACTCGTACAAACTGAATTGCTCGGATCTCAAGTATTAAAAAGAAGAAGTGTATGTGATGAACACTAAAAAGTGCATATTTATTAAAAGAAAAATCAATCATTTTACACTTGTAGTTTCATTAATCCTCTTAATTTAGCATAATAATTAAATTTATGTTTTATATATTTTTATTGTGACTTTTATCTTTTACGTAGGTGAAATAATACTTTGGATGCATATCTAGAAAAATTGACTTGACATTTGGATTTTGGAGACTAGAAATTTAATAGGGCATTCTAACACTGTACAACTTCGGAAATTCTAACTCTCTGTAATGTTCGTATTTTATCCATAATTTTTTTACTCTGATATCGGATTGAAGTGATTCTAGTTCCAAATGAAAGAATACTCAAATATCTACAACTTTACTGCTGACAAGAGTTTCTAATTCTGAAGTTTTCAATACCGAAATTGAAAAAGAAGCCAAAGTGTTTTATATGGTCGAGAAAGTTTGTAAAATTTCCTCTATAAATAAGAGATGTTCAACACCTCATTTCCTCAGCAAAATTTCCACAGGTCTATCTGAGACTTTGTGGGATGAGCTCTTGTGTGTATTTTTTTCTTTTGTAATTTATTTTTCTTTTATTATTAAAATTATGAGTGTTTTTATTTATATCTTGTTCTACTAATTTTTATCATGTTGGGATAAAAGATAAAGCTATTGGTATGGAAATATATGTGATTTTTATTTATATTATATTTGATAAATTATAATAATTTTCCAAATAAAATTCATACTCCTTCTAATTTATTGATGATTCTTGACTAGCTGTAGACAATCCCGGATTGGCAGATATAATACTTGAATCTCATAAATGAGAGAGAGTGGACTATCAAAGATCTGGATTAATTATTGAGAAATTTTGTCACCGCCTATATGGCTGGTTTTATATATTTGACATAATTGAGTACCTAACTGGACTTGTTATAGAAAAATGATATCACCGCCTTTATGGTTGTTTTTATATGTTTTGGCATATTTAGTACATTGACATGACTAATTATCGACAGGACGGATCATATGTGTTGGCATAATTAATATATGATAATTATGAAATAAATAGATTGAGAAATAATTATAATTTATATTTTATAAGAAGTAAAAATTATTTTATATTTTAAATATCAAGAGTGGATCCTTTAAACCTAGTATTTTATTTTATTGTTTTTATTATATTAGTAGAATTATTATTTTATCTTATTAAATTTATTCTCTCTGGATCGACCCCGAATTTACCGGGTTATTTTATTACTTCGACACTCTTATACTTGAGAGTAAAGAACCATTTTTTAAGCGTATCAAGTTTTTGGCGCCGTTGCCGGGGAATATAATTTAATAGATAAAGTAATAATTTAATATTATTGTATTTTTTTTCACTTTTATTGTTTTGCGTGATTTAAAAAGAAAAAAATCTTTTATATTTTTTTTATTTTGTGTATTTTATAAAAAAAATAATAATAATAATAATTATCACTTTGCTTAATTATAGTGTCGGGAAACTGATTTTAAATTACCTTATTTGCCAATTTATAAGGAAATTAGATGAGAATCATATCCTCGATCCATAAAGGGCGTTCAAGCTGTTACTGGACGTAAAATCAGAGGAAGATGTGAGCCACAATCACAACTACATTTCAATTTACTTTTTTTATTTTTTATTTTTTTAGTTATAATCTTTATTTTTAGTAGTAGTGTTGTAGATTCAATTGTCAATACCACATGAATCAGGTGATGTATTATAAACTCTACTTCTTCTTATTCAGATATTGGACAACATGTCTCAATTTAGTTGAGGGAGTGGATATTTGACTAAAATATTTTTATTTATTTTTTTATATTTTTTTGTGCGTAAAAATAAAAAAATATTTTTGTTTTCAAAATGATTCGTAATAAGTTATTTTTGTTCATTTCTTTTTGAATCATTTAAATTTGTGAATTCTCCATAATATTGATTAAATTTGATCTTCATATGCTCATTTGACAAGTATTATCAACATACACGGTAACATATAAACATGGGTTGTAAGTGAAAATTTTGTAATATTCAGTTTTCTAGTTTGTTGGAGGTAGCACCTAAAGGCAGTGGAATTTGTGTTTTTATTCAAAAAAATCTAATCAAGCTTTTACTTAGTAATTGGATATCTTGCCTCAGCAAGCAGTGATTGTTCGCGTAAAACGGTAGAGCTTGAGTTTGTAAGAAAAATGTGTGAATAAGTTCGATTTCATAGCCTCTCTAACTCGAGCAATTAAGTTTGTATGAGTGTTTTAACACTTAGTGCCCTAAAGCCAACTAGTCTATGAGTCACTAGCTCAAAGCTCGTTACATGGGTTAAAGAGAATGCTTAAAGAAATCATACACTTTTTCTTTTTAATTTATGAGATCCAAGCAATTAAGTCTGTATGGGTGTCTTAACACCTAATGCCCTAAAGCCAACTGGTTTGGTAGTATTTGGTCATAAACTCGTTACAGGGATTGCATATGTATTATTATTATTATATATATATAATAAAAAACTATTTTTGTATTTATAAATAAACTGTCATTGCCAAAAAGTGTGAACTCTAATGTAATTTAGGAAAAAAAATATTACTCTCTTTTCAACAAGACCGATGAATATTGTGGGCACAATGAATTGATTGATACCTTGTTTTATGTGTGTATGGAAGAATGGTAAAAAGTACATGAGAATTTACATGTTTGATCATTTAGAAAGAAAGAAAACAATTATTAATTTGGAAACGAATTTATCTTTTTAAAGTTTTTCGCTTAAATTACTATGGACTGTAATAAGCTGGTTGGGGGTGTGATAAACACTAAAAAATGCATATTTATTAAAAGAAAAGTCAATCATTTTACACTTGTAGTTTCATTAATCCCATTAATTTAGCATAATAATTAAATTTATGTTTTATATATTTTTATTGTGACTTTTATCTTTTATGTAAGTGAAATAATACTTTGGATGCATATATGGAAAAATGGAATTGACATTTGGATTTTGGAGGCCAGAAATTTAATAGGACGTTCTAACTGTGTACAACTTCGGAAATTCCAACTATGTGTAATGTTCGTATTTTATCCATAATTTTTTACTCTGATGTCGGATTGAAGTGATTCTAGTTCTAGATGAAAGAAGACTCAAAGATCTACAACTTTACTGCTGATAATATTTTATAACTCTGAAGCTTTCAAGACTGAAATTGACAAATAAGCTAAAATGTGTTATATGTAAAATTATTGTCAAATAAAAAAAAAATATCTGTCAATTTCTCCACAAAACATCGTGGATACAAATTATAAAATTTTCTCTATAAATAAGAGATGTTCAGCACCTCATTTTCTTAGCAAAATTTCCACAGGTCTCTCTGAGACTTTGTGGGATGGGATATTGTGTGTATTTTTTTCTTTTGCAATTTATTTTTATTTTATTATTAAAATTATAAGTGTTTTTATTTATATCTCGTTCTGCTAATTTTTATCATGTTGGGATAAAGGATGAAGGTAGTGATATGAAAATATATGTGATTTTTATTTATATTATATTTTATAAATTATAATAAATTTCCAAATAAAATTCATATTCTTTTTAGTTTGTGTCGAACCTACAGGGATTGCGTTAACTCGCACTAAGTACTACAATTGATAATCCTAACTTTATTTAGAAAATAAATAATAAAGATTAAATTAAATAAATAAAATATAAAAACAATAAAATATGAGGAACTAATACGATAGAGATTCTGGATCCTGATTTCACCTAGTTGTCGCCTATGTATTTGTTATGCCAATTAATCTTTGTTCAGTTATATTATTTATAAGTCAAGATTTCGCAAATATCCACTCCCTCTCTCGAGCATCAGTGAAAATATCATCAACTACAGACTTCGATATCTCTATAAAAATCCAATAGTTAACAACTCATTACGCTTTGTGATTCCATGTTAACGACTTCAAATGACTACAGATTCTCTCGAACTCTATAAAATCCTAGGTCATATTCTCTAGATCTATTCAAAATCCCATCTCTCGAGTGATAGATTCTAAACATTCATCATCTTCAATTGTGGCCAACAATCAAGAAGCATTAAACTCAAAAGAATATAAATAAATTAATAAAACTTCATAACAAAATTGATAAACAAAATACAAGGTTCAAGCATCGATTACATCATTCTCCAGAATTAAGGAGTTAGTTCATGACAATAGATAAAAACAATAATAAACAAGTCATGAATCTAATGGAAATCATTAGAGTTCTAAGAAAGAAATAAGAAGATAAAATCCGAATTGAATCTCTTCCTCCTCGGACGTCACCACCTTAATCTCCCTTTGTTGCTCTTCAATCCTCTCATTGGATCTCTAAAAATATTTGTTTCTGTGTTTTGTGCAGTGTATTAGCCTCCCCCTTAATTCTGGATGAACTGTTATATTTATAGTGGAGGCAGGGAGTCATTGGGTATCATTAGGGATCTTAGAAACCCTAAAAATTGAATCCTGGAACACGCATGATTTTTCCTTCGCAGCGCCGTGGCTTAGTTAAGTGGCGCCTGGGCGCCAAAGTGTCGGCATTTTGTATGGGAATTATGTGCTTGAGGGCACCATGGCGCCTTGATTAATTCTTCAACTGGCGCCATGGCGCCATGTGGATTGAACAAAAGTGGGCACCATGGCGCCATGTGAATTTGACAATAGTGGCGCCTTCGCGCCTCTCTCTCGGGAAATTGGCTAGGTTACAAGGTGTTGTGGCGCCTTATGAAATTTCTCCCCTGGTGCTCCCGTCTTATGTCCTATGCTCCCGTATGATCCCCAAAACACTCGTAAATATCACAGGATCCATGTATTAATGCTCCTATAATTAAAACATAAAAAGACTATAATTGACATTTAATATCTCGAAATTTAACAAAATAATAAGATAAGAATGTCGTAATAAATAGGTATAAACCACACTTATCATTTATTGATGATTCTTAACTAGCTGTAGACAGTCCCCGATTATCACATATAATAACTGAATCCCATAAATGAGAGAGAGTGGACTATCAAAAATCTGGATTAATTATTGACAAATTTTGTTACTACCTATATTGCTAGTTTTATATATTTGACATAATTGAGTACCTAACTAGACTTGTTATAGACAAATGATATCACTGTCTTTATGGCTGGTTTTATATGTTTTGGCATATTTAGTACCTTGACATGACTAATTATCGACAGGACGGATCACATGTGTTGGCATAATTAATACCTAATAATTATGAAATAAATCGATTGAGAAATAATTATAATTTATATTTTATAAAAAGTAAAAATTATTTTTATATTTGAAATATCAATAGTGGATCCCTTAAATATAACATCCACAATCCGGGATATGCTACCGGCAGAGAATATGTTGTACTATTCCCCTACGCCTCTGACTCTCTAACTATGAACAATACTAATACTCTTTACTTTGTTTAAATGTCTTATGTATGGGACCGTAGCCCAAACTTAATAACATAGCATGCAAACTAAACATTAATAAATGTATACTCAATAACACTTACTTTTACAATGACTATCACATAACCAAAGACTAATACATAACTTATACTTGACTCTGATTGGACTCTCACTCTCTCTGACTTGAACTGGTGGACTTCATACCTAGTGACTGCATCAGTATCCATCTTCTCGAGCGCTTCCTCCGAGAATACCTGCAAAACAAGGAAACTGTGAGTGGGGGGTTAGACCGTTGTACGATCTAAGTGAGTAGACGAAGTGAGTAGATGAAAAATGAAATACTATTATAAAAATATTTGGTTCTAAAATCAAAGTTCAAGAAATAGCTTTATACGAAAACTCTTTTTCTGTATGAAAACTCTGGAATTCTTTCTGAAAATCTCGTCTGAACTATTTCTGTAAAACTTATTTTTTCTGAAAGTTTCTTATAAAACCGATGTTTTCGAAAAATTTTATTTTCTAAAAACCTTTTCTGAAAACTGTATCTGAAAACAATTTCTGAAATCTGTAGTTGTCTCTGAAAACCTGAGGTAGGTTTTTCCCCCATACCTCGAAAAATAAAACTCATGTTTAGAAAACATTTCTTTTCTAAATCATTTCTTAAAATATGCTAAACAAAATATAGCTGATAATAAAATTTGATAACGCTCTAAAAGCGAAAAGTAAGTCTGATAGAAACAACAACATAATGAAAATAAACTTAAAAGAAAGTGTCCACTCACTGATTGGAATCCAGCTGGTGCTATACCGCTTTGTCGAAGGAAATTGCAATTCCTGCAATGGTTTATAAGCAGTAACTTGGTTAGACTATAAACCATGAGATAAATTTCGGAACTAGGCTAAACTTCTCAATTCAAGTACGTGATATCGTCACTTGGTATATCATGCTTGTAATAAGATGTAATGTATGCATGCGAACTGATACGAGACCCTAAGGGTGGTCTCAAACACGCTAGGGTGGAACTGGGATGGTTTAAAACTGTTTTAGGGAAATTCTGGTCTTCGCGTCGCAACGCAAGACATTGCACGTCGCGACACGCTTGATTTCAGAAACGAATTGCCTGAAATTTCCAGTGTGCGTCCCGACGCGTACAATCCAATAGCCATTGTGCAAAAAATTCTCCATTTCGCATCGCGACGCGAGACCCTTTTGCTTCGCGACGCGAGCCTAAATTCCAGGATTCTAACTTGCTTTCTAAGGCCTATCTTGCCCCAAATACATCACCAACATCTCTATATCAAAATCATCACACAAACAATTCCATTAGACTTCAATTCCACATATTTCATGCCAAGTTAACATCCTCAACAATTTTTTAATGTCTTTGTTCTAATTCTAGCTCAACACTTAGAATTTTCAAATATTGGATAATTCTTAATACAATCAATTTTCATGCTCATTTCCTCACTAAATGCAATCCCTAATATGCCACTAACATCAACATGTCTTCATATCATCAAGATTTCATAATTTCAAATTTGGGTCAAAATTCCCTTACCTTATATTCCTTGATTTCCTTCACTTCTCAAGCTTTCCATGGTGATTTTTCTTCTTCTTGTTTGGGGAATGGGTATTTGGCACGTGCTTCCTCATCCTTCTTTCCTCTTTCTCATTCTTCTTCCTCTTCTCCCCATCTCACGCTTTTCTTTCTTTCTTCCAATGTTGAAGATTAATGAATAATTCCCCTTTTATATAGTAGGGGCTAATTTGACTAACTGGCAATGTTTTGATTTAACGAAAATTAGAAATTTTGAGAGAAGTGTGGAATTCTCTAGATGGATCCCGAGTTACTATTGATCCGAATTTTTGATTTGCTTTTTTAGCCCATTTCTGGTTTGAATTTGAAAAACTATTCAACGCGAAAGTTATAGGTCTCGATCTTAGCTTTCCAAAGATATAAAATTCATAAAAATCAGAGTTTGCATGAGAAAGTTACGGCCCAATTACCATGGGTTGTCCGAAATGAAACATCATAGAATTTCATATTGGAATTTCAAAGAATTTACCGTTTGTCCCCAAAGTCGTTCCGCGAGTGTATTTGTGTCCCAACATAATTTATATTATGTTACCTTCGTCCCGTAATACCACAGTACTACAATGTAACAATAGTAGAGACTATCGGTCGTTACATTAAACCTAATATTTTATTTTATTGTTTTTATTCTATTAGTTGAATTATTATTTTATCTTATTAAATTTATTCTCTATGGATCGACCCCGGACTTACCAGGTTATTTTATTACTTCGACACTCTTATACTTGGGAGTAAAGAACCACTTTTTAAGCGTGTCAGTCTGATTTCCTTAAGCTTTCTCTTTAACCCATGTAACGAGCTTTGAGCCAGTGACTCACATACTAGATAGCCTTAGGACACTAAATGTTAAAACACTCATACAGACTTAATTGCTCGAGTTATAGAGGCTACGAAATCGAACTTATTCAAACACTTTTTTTTACAAACTCAAGCTCTACCATTTTACGCGAATAATCACTGTTTACTGAGGCAAGATGTCCGGTTACTAAGTAAAAGCTTGATTATTATTATTATTATTATTATTATTATTATTATTATTATTATTATTATTATTATTATTATCATTTTTTACTAACTCAAGCTCTACCGTTTTACGCGAACAATTACTGCTTGCCGAGAAAAGATGTCTAGTTATTAAGTAAAAACTTAAATAGTTTTTTGAATAAAAACATAAATTCTAATGCCTTTATATGCTACCTCCAACAAACTGAATAACTGAATATTACAAAAATTTTACTTACAACCCATGATCATATGTTTTTGTGTATGTTGATAATATCTGTTAAATGAGCATATGAAGATCAAATTTAAACAATATTATGGAGAATTCACAAATTTAAATGATTCAAAAAGAAAGAAACAAAACTAACTTGTTACGAATTATATTAAGATGCGTCTTAGAAGCGAAAACTTCTTAAACTGCCATCTCTGAAAAACAATTACACTTAGTTAGTCAAAAATTTATTGTTGGTTTGTGTATAGTTTTTTTCTTTAAACACAAAAGAAAATCAACACAAAATAATTTGTTCACACAAAATAACAACAAAGCAAAAACAACATAAAAAAACTTTTTTTTATACATAAAACAACAACACAAAAATGAAAATATTTTTTTTGAAAGAAAAATACAACAATGAAACATAAGAATAAAAATTATCTAGTCAACTATCTCATCCTCCAACCAAATTGAGACATTGTCCTCAATGTATGAATAAGAAGAAGTAGAGTTTAGAAGACATCACCTAATTAATATGAAATTGACAATTGAATGTACGACTATTTAAAAGGAAAAAAGTTACAGATTAAGATTCAAGTCCACTTTACGCTTCTTGCCACGATCGTTATCAGACCAGTTCAACTTGGAAAGAATGAGGTCGATTTTTGGTTCATAAGTTAAGATTTGGTCAATCAATTCATCAGATTTTCTTGCAGTTAAGACGATATATTTTACCGGTTTCGAAATGAACACAAGTCTTTTGGCATCCTCAAGAAATACTAAAAGAAATCGAAAAAAGTGATCAACATTAAGTAGTCCAATGGGTTTTCAGTGAATGTTCAAGTTCGCCCATGACACAACTGTGAATATTTCCTCCAACATGCCCAGCCCACTTGGTAAAGCAATAAGAATGCAAACATGATTAATCATTTTAGTAAGGATTTCAGACATACTTGAGACAATGTATTCTTCTCCATTTGACTTTCTGATAAGGTTTTCGTCTGCCAAATTTTTTTGAATTATCCCCAAAACTTGACTGCCACCTTCTTGCACGGCCTTTGGAACACATCTCATCAATTCAAGATTTTCACCGCCATATACTAAGTGCATGTTTCTTTCCGTCATAATTCTGTCCAATTCTTTTGCAGCTTCAACAAAATCTGGTTTAGTTCCAGGGCTAGTTCCATAAAACACACATATATTAGTGACTCGTCATCTTGATGTTTTTTCCATTTTTGTTCACTCTCTTATCTAGGTGTGTCGATGAGAGAGAGGACGAGCTGTATTTATGGATCCTGAGAAAAACCAAGTAATAAAAATACTAATACCTGTAAAATGACAATTGTCAAATGAAAAATAAAATTGTGAGACCAAGTCTTTCATGTAATTTATTTTAAAAAAATGAATTGTTGATTTATCGTATCTCTCACACTCCCTCATCCCCACTTCTCTCTATTTCCCCCCAAAACTAGCAACCACACACACACTCTCCTTATAAAACTTAACCACCATTCCTATTTAAAAACTAACTAAACCTAAGTTGTTCCTTAAGTGTGTGCTTGGTGTGAATCAAATAGGAAGTAATCAGTTTATTGGATTTGATTCCAGAGACCATTGAGAAATTAGAGAGAGAAATAGACCAATAGAGAGAGAAAATGCATAACACAATAGAGAGAGAAAGCTGGGCAGGAGAGAGAAAGGCTTGTTCGACGTCGTCCACCCATCTTTTCCGCCAAGTGACCACTCCAGGAGAATCCCCGTGATGAGACAAAGCCAACGCCGCCGGTCCTACCACCTGAAACCTCCACACGCGCCCCTGCACAACACCTCCCTGATCAGAATCTTTCCCTCATCGAGATATGCGGGTTGGACACTTTTGTTGCCCAAATTGAACCTTCGGTTGTCGTGAAACGAGCAAAAAACGAGAGTTAACGTCGTTCGATCGTTCGTCGGTAACCACCGAGCATCCGCCATCACCACCGCCACCATCGCTGTGATCCTAGTGACGTGTACTGTTTGTTGATCATCTCGTTGTGGAATTATGAAGTCGTTGGAGCTCAGTACGTTATATTTTATAGTTTTATGGGTGTAAATGTAACATTTTGAGAGTTTTAGACTTATTCGTAAATTGTCATGTTTAGGGGTACAAATCTGTAAATTCTGTCTTTTAGGGAGTAATAGGTGATAACTGAGAGTTATAGGACTAAATTGATAATGTTGGAGAGTATTGGGATTAAATTATAAATTTGGAAAGTTTAGAGGTAAAATCATAATTTGAGTAAAATATAGGGACATACTCATAATTTTACAATTTTTCCAGATATTAGCGATGATATATAGATATAGAGAGTCTGCGTGGATTAAGGTAAGTGCAAAGCACGATGATTCCCTTAACATAAATATTTGTTGATTGATGTTTGATATATGAGTTTACGTAATATATCATAAATATATTTATACACATATGTTTGGAAATTATATTGAGTAATTGATAGCATAAAAACATAAATTGTGAATATAAATTTTGGGTATAATTGTATGTTTGTATTATGAACCGAAGTGTTTGAGTATTATGTGGCTTTGAGATGAGATGATGGATGGAGTGAGATTATGGGTGTTGTATTGGATGTTGTGTGCTATTATTGTTATGCTGCCGAATTTAGTATAATAGTGGTCGGAGATGTGAGGTTATGCGAGTTTAGCAGAGGCGTGTGGTTCAGTCACTCTCTTGCACATTTATGCGAGGTTATATGGTGGGAAACCTTGGGAGGTGAGATGTTGATACTCTCTCAATAGTTTCAGTCCATTATTATATCGTCTGTGATAGCCCTAATATAACAATTATTGTTTTCAAATATTAATTTATATATATATATATATATATATATATATATATATATATATGTGTTGTTGGTGAGATCCTGTTGAGAGTATGAGTTTTTTTACTTACTAAGCTCTTTAAGCTAAACCCTCATTTCCCAAACATCTCAGATAGTTCGTGTTAGGGTTGGTGCTCAGAGTGCCAATCCGGATCGTATTTATGTCTGATTCATAAATACGAACAATTCTTTTTTTTCCGTAATATTACTTATTTAATGGTAGCACCTTTTGTCTTTTATACAAATATTCGATCTAATTGTAATTAGACATCTAATTATGATTAAATTGAAACTAAATCTGATTTAGTAATACATGTATATTAGACAAAGACCCTAGGATTTACAACATAGTGCGCAATTACAACATAGTTTGTAATTGACATTGGGAAGCGTCACTATAAGTTGTATATCCTTAAATAAAGTTCATGGTCATGATTAACTAACACGTGTCAGTTAGCAAAATCTGCTGAGACCAGTACATATCGTGTATCGTGACTTGGTCTGATGGTTTATCCCAATGAACCATGAGTCTCTGGAGACTCATATAGACATGTAGGTGTTTATTTGATAAACACTGAATGACTCACTGAAGATTTTCTAATAGATGGTACACCAACTTCAATAGGAATATTCTCGAGTTGAGAGAGCATAGTGATCATTTGACTTGAGATACCACAGTCGATATATGAGTTATCCTCCACATTTTGATGGCAGTCACGTCACTGATCTATTTAGATCAAACCTCCACATGTACGTTAGGTGTGGACTAATGCTCATGATATCTGGTGCGTATCAATATAGAATTTTTCGGTCCTGTGTACAGGGTATAGGTATCCTACACGTGTTTGTGATCTAGTAAATCCATGACCGTGGTATAACTTTAAAAATTAGTTCCGAGTGTTATTTAGAGATCATTAATTTGAAAGTCAACTATATTATACCATAAGGATTTGACGTTCTTATCTATTCACATGTATAATATGGATAGCCTGTGACGGAGGGATTATACGTATACAATGACCTCTGTTGGCGACTTGGTCGCGTAATTGGATTTTGATGACGTCAACGCAATAGACGACTTCGACGTGCAAACACGAAGCAATTCAAAAAATGTCGAAGCATATGGAGTGAAGAGCGAGAATGTGAAGACTTGCGGCAAAATGAAGATTATATTGCAAAAGTCTTAGCTTATGATTTAATTTGTAATGTGAGATGTAATATTCAAATGCCTAAGCTCATAGGAATCATGCACATTCACTTAGATGCATTAGGGGCATGTACGAAATGCATTAAAACCTTCAAATCTGCATTTTAGTATTTAGGGAAGCTCTCTGGAACCGGCATGGACCTTATCGGTCCCTTACCGGTCTTTAAACCGGCACTCCTCTGTTTTGCATGCCTACTGGAACCGGGCCATACCGTGCCGGTTACCTCGCCGGTCTTCATGCCGGTATTGGCAAGAAAATCCTGCTCTCTGGAACCGGGCTACCACTCGCCGGTTTCCATACCGGTTTTCTCACCGGTCTAATGGCTAGTTTTCGAACGTTATATAGCCGTTGGGAGACATTGCAACCCTAGACCGGCATGCCGGTACCCTCGCCGGTTTGCTCGCCGGTCTCGTTGTAAGTTGGGGAAAGCTTTGCATTTTGTTATAAATAGAACCCAAACTCCTTTGCCTTAGGTCAGAGACTTAATACACAATCTTCATACATTCTCTAAGGCAAGAAAAGAGTGTCCAAAACCTTCACACACTTTAAAAACTCATCCAAGCTCACATACATCTTCATATCATATTGTGAGCTTAGAACACTTGGGTTTGCTCTCACACAATCTTCTTATTATTTGTGAGTGCCTAAGTGTGTTTTAATTCTTCTTTATCAAAAACACTTGTGATTTGTGAAATCCCATCGTTTGGGTAATTTGTAAAGGTTGTGAGTGCACCTACGTAGAAAACTCAATCTTGTAAAAGGTTCGGAGTGCGCCTTGGCGGAAAAAATCTTGGTTACGAGTGAACCACGAAAAACTCGATTCTAGTGGAAATTTTCAAGCGAGGCTTGGGGGAGTGGACGTAGGCACGTTTGGCCGAACCACTATAAATTGCGGTGTCGTATTTCTCTTCCCTTAACTTTTACTTATTTGAAAGTTTGATTACATTTATAATATTGATTAGAAACTTGCATATATGTATTTATTAGAATAGAGAAAATTGGCCTAAACTCACTTGGTAATAAGAGCTTAAAATCGGCAAAGATTTTATAATTCCGCATTTATAGCGATAACCCAATTCACCCCCCCTCTTGGGTATAGAGATTGTTTGTCGTTAGTGCTTGTAGGTACTTTCAACCTCGACTTGCATAGTTTAGCGAATTATCTGTGGTCGTCATAATTCATTAGTGGGTGGATTATGGACACGAAATTGGATTCCATGATGGATAAACCTAAACTTAGAGAGTCCCACAATATGAAGTGTACTCGTTGAGCACTTGGGCAACGCGTTATGAATAATACAGATTATTTATAATACTTCACCGGATTAAATGAGTTAATTCGAATCATTTAAACGTTTAAACGAAAACACATGCTTTAAGGGATTTTGGTTAATCGTAATTATTGTTTATTTGTATTTGATACATAATTTGATTAGATACACATTAATTAAGTGTCAAATGAGATTTGACACAGGCCATTAATATATATATATATATATTTGTTATTTAATGTAAATAAAAATACATACATAATAAAAATTATATTAATTAATTATTTAGATATTTAAATGTTAAATATTTAAATAATTAAATGATAAACTTTTTTCATAATATTTTTTCATAACCCAATTCACCCCCCTCTTAGGTATAGAGATTGTTTGTCGCTAGTGCTTGTAGATACTTTCAGTTGGTATCAGAGCGAGGTATTCTCAAGAAAGACTTAACCGTCCGAGAATAGACTATGGGATCTACAAGCCACTCTTCAAATTTTGCCGAGGGATACTCAACAACTATCCTCCGTTTTACACCGGAACCGACTACAACTATTGGAAGTCAAGAATGTTGACTTATCTCCTAGCCAATGATCCGCCATCCTATTTGGTTATCACACGAGGTGCAAAGGGCCAACAAAGAAGGATAACAACGGGTTGATATTCCAAAACCGAGTTTAGAATGGGATAGTGAGGATGTGAAACTAGCCTCACAAAATGCTAAGGCACTCAACCAACTCCTATGTGCCATTGATCGGGATCAAGTTAGCAAGCTTCCGGAATGTGGAAATGCATATGATTTATGGAAGTCTTTGGAAATGGTCAATGAGGGCACAAGCCAAGTGAAGGAATCGAAGATCAACCGGTTCATGTGCGAATTGGACAATTTCAAGATGGAATCCGGGGAAGAAATTGATCATATGATTTCTAGGTTTACGGTCATCATCAATTATTTGGGAGCATTGGGAAAAGTCATCGGGACATCGGATCAAGTGAAGAAAATTTTAAGATCTCTCCCGAAAGAGTTTAGAAGCTATACCTCATCCATTAAAGAAGCAAACGACATAAACACATTGAAGATGGATGGTTTAGTTGGAAAATTACTTGAGTACGAAATGGAGATCAAAATGGACAAAAAGGAGGAAGATGAGAAAAGGACAAGGAAATCCTTGGCCTTAAAAGCAAGAAGAAAAGATGAGTCAAGCTCAAGTGAAGAAGAAGAAGAAGATAGTGATGATGAGTTGGCTCAATAAAACAAGAACTTGAAGAAGCTTCTTAAGTCCGTAAATCGAAAGGGAAAATCAAAGACGGATGAAAAGAAAGAAGAAAAATGGCCGCGGAAGAACAAGAAAATTGTGTGTTATGAATGCAACAAACCGGGTCACATAGCTACCGATTGCCCATTGAGGAAAATAAAAGGAAAATCAAAGAAAAAGACAATGAAAGCAACTTCAACTTGGAGCGATAGCGATTCAAGCTCATCCGAGGAGGAAGAAGTCGAAGTCAAAGATAAATCAATAGCATTTATGGCTGTCACGGATGAAGACATCCGATTTGAAATTGAAGAAGAAAGCGAAGAAGAAGAGGTACACAATTCTGAATTACTTGGTGTTTTTAATGGTTTAAAAGAATTATGTGATATGCTTAAAAAGAAATTAAAATTGGTCAAAAATGAGCATGCTACACTTAAAATTGAACATGCAACTAGTATGGATAAAATTCACGTTTTAGATAATGATGTGATATGCTTAAAGGCTAAACATGAAAAAGAAATTGCATGCTTGAATGATGAAAATGCATGTTTAAAGATTAAAAAGCTAGAACTTGAAAATGCCATATTAAATATGTCATCTAGCTCTAAGACATGCGATTGCGAATCTATATTGAATGAAAATGTCTTATTAAATACTAAGATTGTAGATTTGCAAAACATACTTAGAAAATTCACATTGGGACATAAAAATTTTAATATGCTTATTGGATCCCAAAAATGTGCCTTTAAAAGAGAAGGATTATGATATAGGCCTTATATTAAGAGAAAATTTTTGAGAAATTATTTTGTTAAGGCATCATATTCTCATGCTAAGAATGAAATAGATGAAAATGTCACATGCTATGCTTGTAACAAAAAGGGACATAAAAATTTTGAATGCATGTATATGAATGTGAATAAGAATGCATGGATTCCTCATGAAATCAAAACTAACCCCAATGGACCCAAGAAAGTTTGGGTACCAAAGTGTCATTGATAAATTGGTAGGGGGAGCTTTGGGAATGGATCTTTAAAGAGAATTGCAAAATTGATCCCAAAGGCTCAAGGAAATGAGGAATCACAGCGGTAAAGGTAAAATCCGTATTCACGGAAACATTGGTACCGTTTCCTCTAAATTATGTATGTATGCATAGTTCAAATTGATATAAATGTTTTGAAGCATACAAAATGATTAGGCAAGTATTCAAACTTCTATTGGTATCAATTTTCATTTGATATCACTAAGTGCCTTAATCATATATTTAAACCCCTATTCTATTTTCAATTGGTATCACATAAAATTTATTGAGTTAAATGCAATATATGTGATCACTTAATTGAATATGCCTTGCCATATGAACTAATTGGTTGAAAAATGAAATGCATGTAAATTGGCATAATCTTAGATGAATATCATGAAATGTATGTATTAGAACATAATTGAATAATCATGAAAAGCATGGATTTTGATTGTTTAGTAATTGGTAAGATATTCATAAGAAGACAATCATTAAAATGCATTGAAGTCATTGGTTTTAATTGGTATCATGATATATAATGACTCTTTTTGAAAGAATGCTTAAAAGTGATATGATATTCAAATGGATTTATTGATATATTTTTTTGGTATCAAATTTGGGGAGAAATCATGATTAAGATGCTCTTATATTGTAAATGGTATTCATGAGAATCTATCTTTTGAAAAATACTATTTTACGCATTATACATGATTTTTCATCTTATGGTAAAAAGGGGGAAATGCCAAAATGTGCATATTTTTTATTTTGGTATCTTTTTTTAGCACACATCTATTGGTATCTCATTTTAGATTTAAAATTTTGCTTCTCCACTTTTTGATAATGTCAAAGGGGGAGAAATCATTAGAAATGAGATTAAAACTTGTTTTACCCTCACATTGGTTTAAGGGGGAGTAAATGTACTAATGTGTTTGTCAAGTGTTATAGAACTATTTTTGAAGACAATCACACATTGAGGGGGAGCTTATGTTGAAGGGGAGCAAAATGGTCAAATTTGGACTCCAAGAAGCTCACAAGTTGCAACAAGTTTTAAGGGGTTGCCATCATCAAAAAGGGGGAGATTGTTGGCGACTTGGTCGCGTAATTGGATTTTGATGACGTCAACGCAATCGACGACTTCGACGTGCAAACACGAAGCAATTCAAAAAATGTCGAAGCATATGGAGTGAAGAGCGAGAATGTGAAGACTTGCGGCAAAATGAAGATTATATTGCAAAAGTCTTAGCTTAGGATTTAATTTGTAATGTGAGATGTAATATTCAAGTGCCTAAGCTCATAGGAATCATGCACATTCACTTAGATGCATTAGGGGCATGTACGAAATGCATTAAAACCTTCAAATCTGCATTTTAGTATTTAGGGAAGCTCTCTGGAACCGGCATGGACCTTACCGGTCCCTTACCGGTCTTTAAACCGGCCCTCCCCTGCTTTGCATGCCTACTAGAATCGGGTCATACCGTGCCGGTTACCTCGCCGATCTTCATGCCGGTATTGGCAAGAAAATCCTACTCTCTGGAACCGGGCTACCACTCGCCGGTTTCCATACCGGTTTTCTCGCCGGTCTAACGGCTAGTTTTTCGAACGTTATATAGCCGTTGGGAGACATTGCAACCCTAGACCGGCATGCCGGTACCCTAGCCGGTTTGCTCGCCGGTCTCGCTGTAAGTTGGGGAAAGCTTTGCATTTTGTTATAAATAGAACCCCAACTCCTTTGCCTTAGGTCAGAGACTTAATACACAATCTTCATACATTCTCTAAGGCAAGAAAAGAGTGTCCAAAACCTTCACACACTTTAAACACTCATCCAAGCTCACATACATCTTTATATCATATAGTGAGCTTAGAACACTTGGGTTTGCTCTCACACAATCTTCTTATTATTTGTGAGTGCCCAAGTGTGTTTTAATTCTTCTTTATCAAAAACACTTGTGATTTGTGAAATCCCATCGTTTGGGTAATTTGTAAAGGTTGTGAGTGCACCTACGTAGAAAACTCAATCTTGTAAAAGGTTCGGAGTGCGCCTTGGCGGAAAAATCTTGGTTACGAGTGAACCACGGAAAACTCGATTCTAGTGGAAATCTTCAAGCGAGGCTTGGGGGAGTGGACGTAGGCACGTTTGGCCGAACCACTATAAATGCGGTGTCGTATTTCTCTTTCCCTTAACTTTTACTTATTTGCAAGTTTGATTACATTTATAATATTGATTAGAAACTTGCATATAGGTATTTATTAGAATAGAGAAAATTGGCCTAAAACTCCCACTTGGTAATAAGAGCTTAAAATCGGCAAAGATTTTATAATTCCGCATTTATAGCGATAACCCAATTCACCTCCCCTCTTGGGTATAGAGATTGTTTGTCGTTAGTGCTTGTAGGTACTTTCAACCTCGACTTGCATAGTTTAGCGAGATTATCTGTGGTCGTCATAATTCATTAGTGGGTGGATTATTGACACGAAATTGGATTCCACGATGGATAAACCTAAACTTAGAGAGTCCCACAATATGAAGTGTACTCGTTGAGCACTTGGGCAACGCGTTATGAATAATACAGATTATTTATAATACTTCACCGGATTAAATGAGTTAATTCGAATCATTTAAACGGTTAAACGAAAACACATGCTTTAAGGGATTTTGGTCAATCGTAATTATTGTGTATTTGTATTTGATACATAATTTGATTAGATACACATTAATTAAGTGTCAAATGAGATTTTGACACAGGCCATTAATATATATATATATTTGTTATTTAATGTAAATAAAAATACATACATAATAAAAATTATATTAATTAATTATTTAGATATTTAAATGTTAAATATTTAAATAATTAAATGATAAACTTTTTTCATAATAGTTATGATAAATGTTTAATTATAATTGGTTACATGTGGCATGTTTTTATTAAACTTAAGTGTGCAAATTTGATTTGTCAAACTTAGAGCTTATCTTATCTTGTTTTTAATTTAATGAAATTAAAATGCAAAAATGACCAAACTACCCTTGGAAAGTCGGCAATCATGATTTAAAGGGAAATTTTTTTTCTTTTCACTAAGAAAGCTATCATGGCTGAAACTATATCCTCCAAAGCTCTCAAATCTTGGCTTGATGATTCAAGGAAGAAAATCAAGAAAAATCAAGAAGAAAAAACTTTTGGAAATAAGAGATTAAAGTTAATCTCCAATTCCCTTAAGCTTGAAAGCATGTTTCATGTTCTTGATTATCTAGATGGATTCTAGGGTTTCTTCTTTTACTTAGAATTTGGTGCTTTTTGGTTTGGATGATGAAATAGAAGGCTTTGAGCATGTGTGAAGTGGAATTGAAAGATATTATTGTAATATTTATTCAATTTTGTCATTTGATGATAAGTTGCCATTCTAGAGTGTTATGACCACTCTTGTAATGCCTAGAATTTTTCTTGTGTGCTTCATTGGTGGTGACTTGAATTGGTGTTTTGATTAATATGATTAATGTTGAAAAAATTTGATTAAAGCATGAAAATTTGATTATTTTTGTTGCAAAATCAGATCTGGAAAAACTGGGTTGATTTTGATGAAAATGATATCTTTTGAATGTCTTGGATTTGTTTTGGGTGTTGGAACAATTACCGAAAATTATTTCGGAGTTGAAATAAGCAAAAACGGTGAAAAACGGCTTTACCGGGTGACGGCTGCCCAAACATTGAATTTTTCACTGTTCGGGCAGCCCATAAACTGCCCTAATACTATTGGGGCTGACCTGGGTAGCCCTCATGTGTATTGGGTAGTCGGTTTGGTAAAAAATGTGTTTTATACCATTTTACGGAAAAACGTTTTCGTAAAAATTTCGCGATGTTTCTTAACTATTTATGTCGTTATTTGATATCGAATAAATATGTTTAGGTGAAATATGAATGAATTATTCATATTGGATATTGAATCATTTATTCGGTAATTTAAAAAGTTTTAAAATTAAGATTTTGCCCGAATATCTCTTATGTCGCGCCCTTTGCCCAAAACCCAAACAGTTCGCCAACGCAACAATAGCAGTATCAGTACCGGGATTTGACTCTTTTACCACAGCCGCCAGTCGGGTTGGTTCATACATTTCTTTTGGCTTTTGAGATATGAGATTTAGGATAATTTCATACTTTTCACATACTTTTGATGTAAAAATTTATTTGGGGTTTACTAAATTGCACTTTTTGGAACATTATTTTCTTTGCAAATTTAGTTCAGTTGCATGACATATAGGTGCCCGAGCTGTAGTGGTTCGCGGACCCATTTCTAGGGTTGGGCTCGCTCTATGGAATGGGTCGTGATAAAAATAGATCGTGAAAGTCAACAAGCTTAAATATTTTCAGTAAAATTAAAGTAAAGGAAATGAAAACAATAAATCAAAATAATAATTTAAAGTAAATAAAATCAAAACAGTAAATTTAAAAAAAAATTGATGGTAGTTGTGATTGTGGCTCACATCTTCCTCTGGTTTTATTAGAGGTGGCAAAACGAATCAACGGATCGAATTTGTATCGAATCCTAAATGAATCAGATTGAAATGTGATGGATTCGTATTCAATTAGTTTATAAAACGAATCCTAATATCAGGATTTGTATTCGATTTGTTTATTAAACGAATCGAATACGAATATTTGTTTAGTCATGATATTATTTAATATTATAATTTACCATAGTTGATTTATATTAATTTTTCATAAATATATACATATAAAATATGTAATTAATATATTTATTAAAAATACATCACCAAGTATCGAAAATATTATTTTTTTCTATAGTAATTAGTCATAATTATTCGAATCTTAATTGAAAAATAACAATAACTAGTAAAAGAAAATAATAAAATGAATCCTAAACGAATCCATGAGCTTAAATTCGTATTCGATTCGTTTAATAAACGAATCGAATCGAATTAACCCATTTATTAAACAAATCCATTTTTTCAAACATGTATTCGCTTTAAAGTGAATCGAATCGAACGAATAAATGAATCCTTACCCAAATTACCACCCTAGGTTTTACGTCCAATAACGGATTGAACGCCCTCTATGGGTAAAGGATATGCTTCCCATCCAATTTTCTTATAAATTGGCAAACATGGTATTTTAAAGTCAGGTTCCGGAGACTGTATTATTGTATTTCTTTTTGAAATTATGTATGCAAATTGTGAATTACTTGATGAACATGTCTGCTAGGATGTGTCCCAAAAGTCAATGATATACCATCTAAATACTCATTACTCAAGTCATCTCTAATGAATTGAGCTTTATCTTCGCTATTGTCAAACATCGTTCCTAAACAACGACAACGATTGTTGCACGTCCAACGTGTAAATTTATAACAAAAACATAATTGTTTAGCTATTCGTTTCTTAGCATATGTGTTTTTCCCTAAACCAGACATGTAAGAAATGAAAGAGTCGGATAACTCACCTACCTAGCGAACCCTTGCTTTAATTACCCAACGAATATCACTAGGAATATCATTGATCATAAGAAGCCTTATTCTTTTGGTGTGTGCCTATAGTCAATGCACATACGCCAACTAGATGTGATTTGAGTTGGAATTGATTATCCTTCATCAATTTTTATGACAGTTATTCCAAAATTTTTAGGCACAACTTTTGTATGACTTACCCACTTACTATCGAAAAATATGGTAGATAATGCATACATCAAGAAGTTTAAGGAATTTTGTTTTTACCACTTCTTTCATGTGAGGGTTTAATCTTCTTTGAGGTTGACGATATGTCCTAACATTATATCTAAATGTATTTTGTGTGTAGATAAGAGGATTAATGCCTTTTATGTCTTTTAAAGTTCATCCAATTGTCAGTTTAACAACTTACTTTCTTGATTGCTTGTGAGAGAAGAAGAAATTACCACAGGGTAAGTTTGTTCATCTCCAAGAAATGCATATTTCAATCCTTCTGGCAAAGTCTTTAATTTCAATTTGGGTGTTTCCTCATGTTTTTCTTCTTCTAGTGTTTCTAGTTTCTCAAAATTTTATTTCTCTCCATCGTCTTCCAGTACTTGTGTAGAATCAAGTAAAAAATCATTAGGAATATTCTAATATAATTGCGTACTTGGTTCAAGAAAATTAGTAATACAAATTTCCATGGGATCAGATAAACTCCCCTGAATATGTTCCTCCAAAATTGGTTCAATTAGTTCCATGCTCTCGTTTTCACTGTCCTCATCATATAGTTGTTTGAACATATTAAAAACATTAAACTCCAACGTCATATTGCTAAAAGATAAATTCATGATTTTATTCCTATAATTAATTAAAACATTAACTATTGCTAAAAATGGACGACCAAGTATTACAAGAATTGGCTTATAATTTTCATCTACAAATTATGTATCTAAGATAATAAAATCCACAAGATATATAAATTTATCAACTTGTAATAACATGTATTCCACAATTCCTTTCGGTACCTTGACTGCTCTATCGGCAAGTAAAAAAGTAGTTGATGTTGGTTTTAACTCACCAATATTAAGTTGTTAGTAAACCAAAAATGGAAGCAAATTGACATTGGCTCCAAGATCAAGCAAAAAATATTCAATTTTTTGATTTCAAATCATACATGAAATCGTTGGACAACCATGGTCCTTGTATTTTAATGCATTATTGGTTGAGAGAATGAAACTTACATGTTCAGCTAGAAAAAATTTCTTTCTTACCTGATGTTTTCTTTTAACGGTGCACAAGTCTTTCAGAAATTTGGCATAAGATGGTATATGTTGGATGACATCTAACAAATGATTATTGACCTTCACTTGATTGAATATTTCATATATCTATAGGGAATGATTCAATTTCTTTGTTTTTAATGCTTGAGGAAATGGAGGTGCATGAGAAAAATTATTATCATCAACGATATGTAATGGTTCATCAACCTATTCCTTACCCTCTGAATCTGATTTATTTTCATCTTCGCGAGGTTCAAGAATATGTCTGTGGATTACCTTACCACTGTGAAGAGTAATAACATATTTTAGTTGGTCTATGTGTTGACTACCAAAACTAATCTCATGAGGGTTTTCATGACTCTAGGGGTTTACTGTGGTTGTATAGAAAACTTTTATTTCTCATTAATGGTCAAAAATGTTGGGGCAGTTGTGGAACCCCTAGGGTCGGATCGGTGCCCCGGGCAGCGGAAATGAGTCTAATCCATGGAAATCAAGTATGGGTGTAATTTTAAATTATTTAATGAATATTATATTCCATTACGAGTGTATAGGAAAAAAACGAGACTGAATCGGAGTCCGGAAGCTCCAGAACGAGAGAAAATAAAATCAGCGCTCGCCAAGGGCGCGACGCGCGTGAAGTACACCCGCTACAGTGCGCGCACGCGCACTATAGCTCCCGGGTCTGAAATCCTTTTTTTTTATTTCATTTTACAAATGAAACCTTCAGCTCACTTTCCAGTGAGCTGAAGGAATTAGGGCCTATTACCCTAATTTCTTTCGGTCTTCCCTAAACACCTCAAAAATACCCAAAATTAATTTTTAATATCAAAACCAACATTAACACATGTTATAGAATAAAAATCAAGTTTTTCAAAATATCAAATATTTTTACAAAAATATATATTTTTCTAAATACGCATTTGCGTAAATTTTGAGTCAAATACACAAACCATTTTAGAATCCCAATAAGAAATGTCTCGTGAACAATTCTAGGTCACCTAAAGGTGATCAAGTGATTCTAGAATGGTAGCCATAGCTCTAAGCTTTAATTTAGAGTTCCAAACTCTTATTAATTGTTCCATGTCCAACATGAACATCTTTGACCAAATTACAAGTATATTGTGCTTATACTTCCAAAACATCTTAACACAATTTATTAACCTTATTTCAACATTAAGCTATGTGATCATGCATCTAATACACAAATAAACATAGCTTAGGAGAAGATCAAATGTTACCTAATAAGCTTGATGCAAGATCTAATCTACCTCTCATTTGTTGAAATTGTTGGAGAACCTCCAAGATGTGAAAGCTTGATTCCAAGATCAAATCTTGTTTCCAATGTTTCCAAGCTTCACTTCAAGATCCAATCTTGATTTCTCCTAAGTGAGATGTTGTAGAGACCACACAAGCTTCTCTAAACACTTCTCTAACTTAGGCCTATCAAGAATTTGCTTATACTTGTTATTTTTCTTGTAATTAAAACCTTTCTAAAGCTTGCTATTTATAGAAAAATTTAGGTAATTTTTAATTAATAAAAGTTGTAATCAACTTTTAAGTGGGCTTAATATAATTTGTCCAAATATGTATAATTAGGTGTGACTAATCTCCATTGTCTCCCACTTTAATTTAATCCAATTAAATCAAGCCAAAGATTAGGAAATGGATTAATTCAGTGTTTGCCACTTTGATTTAATCCAATTAAATCAAGCCAAAACCACATATTATTGCATACTTACAATTATCATAATATCCTCAAATGGTAGAGATAATTATGATTTTACAATTAAGCCCTTATATAATTATTGAATTAATCCAATTATGTCACAGTAAATAATCAATGTTATACAATAACACTTGATTATCTTAGTTAATAATTATAATATCGAATATTATCTTTTATTAAATCGGCTACCCAAGTTCTCAACGAGTACACTTCATATTAGGACTCTCTAAGTTCAGACACATTCGTCATATAAGCATAGCTAATATGTACGCAATTCGGCCACCCCCGAATTCGCGAAGAACACGAATGACCTTTCTGAACTATACAAGTCGAGGTCATCACATATGTTTAACAATCTCTCCTCGTAGGCTATCTGAGTTGTGCTTAGGAAATATAGAATATATCGTCAAGTTTCCAAGACGCACATCTCATGTTGACATATCCACGATTCTTCATAACTGATGCGATTCACCCTAGGTGATCGACTTTGGCCAAAGATTTAAGAATCGTGACTTTACTCACATGGATACCTAAACCTCTTATGGTACACATACGGGCCGACGGATCCTATCTTGCTTCGCACTTGATTACTGAGTGCATCGGTCCACACTCAACGAACATCTAGAGGTCAGACCATGAAAGGTTTCTAACATACATGACATCAAAGTGTGGAGGATCTCACACAAAATCAATGATATCATATAGTCAAAGGATTACATATGTTACTTGACTCGAGGAGATTCCTATTGACGGTGGTGTGTACTTCCAACTATTAGGAATCACATGTGAGTCATTCAATATTCGCTTCAATGAATACCCACATGTCTATACGAGTTTCAAAAACTCATGGTACATCGGATTAAACCATTGGAATTCCAATTCCAGTATACGACATGTGCTAGTCTTCTAGGTTATAGGAATTCGACCGTATTCCAAAACCAACGACTAGGTATATTTACTTTAAGAATAGTTTACACCCAGTGTCAAGACTATTCTAAGGTCGATGTCATTCTTAGCATATCTATACATCAATCTAATATGCATAATGACAATACCATTAATAATGTATGAAATGAAAAATATAGTTATTTTATTAATAAATAATAAAATGTACAAATCGGATTGGCACTCCAAGCACCAACTCCATCAAAAAATACATGCAAGGTATCAATGGCTTCCCGTTTCTCAATGAATACATGCAAGGTATCATCAGGGATTTTCCTAGGTGGTGAGACATATGGTGCATAGTTTTGAGAATTTTGGAAATTCTAGTGTACCTAAGGAGGTTGTTGTGATGGTTGTGCTTGAATATCATTCCTCCAATTGAAGTTTGGATGGTTTCTCTAACCAGAATTGTAAAAAATGTCATGATCTTCCCTAAGGTTAAACATGCCTCTACCAGATGATTGTGGTTTTACATACGACTTACAAGTGTCAACTGTGTCTCATTATTGTACATTCTCTGCTATGTGTTCTAGGTAATCTAGCGCATCTTAGGGATTTTTGTCTATAAACTCACCATTACACATCATTTCCACTACTTGTCTACATTGGGGTGTTAAACCCTCGTAGAAGTAGGAAACTAGCATCCATGTTTCAAACCCGGGATATGGACAAATATTCAACATCTTTTTAAATCTCTCCCAATATTGGTAAAGTGTTTCCCCCCGACCTTTATGTGAAAGTAGTGATTCTCCTCTTAAAGGAGTATGTCATGTGATGGGGAATTTTTTTCAAAAATTACTCTTGCAAATCATATCATGTTCTGCTGGATCCCGACCTAAGGTTCTGCAGCCAAATTTTAGCTTTATCATTTAAAGAAAAGGGAAAAAACTTAAGTAGAATTATATTCATGTTGTAATTTTGGTATGTGCAAGTGTTACATACCTCTTCGAATTCCCTTAAGTGTTGAAAATGATTTTGTGATTCAAGACCGTGGAATGTGGGTAAAAGTTAGATGATACTTGGTTTAAAATTGAAACGTGATGCATCTGAGGGAAAAATAATGTAAGATGGTGATCTTGTCCTAGTGAGATTCATGAATTGTCTGAGTGTCCTATGATGATTAAGATCATCATGATGAGACTCGTTTTCTACCTGATCAACTGGATTTTCATCTCGGGCAGATGGGTTTTCATTTTGGTTCTCAATCATTTTGACTGACGATGAAAATGATATAGACTCTCTATTTAATCTACCACCAGATGATCGAGACTAATGTCTCATGCAACCTAAATGCAGACTATATACTAAAATTTAAATATGCAAATGCAATACTTACAAAAAAAAAATAATAATAATACACAAGTAAAAAAATAAAAATAAAAGTAAATGACAAAAGAAAAAAAATATAATGATTATATCCTAAAAACGTCTTCTAATTCTTGTCAATTCAGATCTCAAATGAATTTCTCGTTCAGTTGTCTCAATTTCTCGAATTAGGTTCTCACAAAAAAAAATTATGGAGGAATCTCTAGATGAGGATGATTCAAGAAATTCTTTGGCAAAATACAAGCTTCATTTTAATTGAGATTTCTGTCTCCTGTAACCTTGAAGAATTAAATACAGGGTTTGTCTATATGTGGGATGTCTTGATTCAAGATTCATTTAGGATCAATCAGAACATCTTAAATTTACACAAATATAAAGAAAAAAGTGAGATGCAAAAAATAAAGAAATGAAATTAAATACAAAACAAAACAAAAAATGAAAAATAAATTAAAGTAAAAATAAAATAAAATAAAATAAAAAATGAAAGAAAAGAAAAGAAAAAATACAAAGATGTTAAATTATTATTTTATATACTAAATTATATTATTTGACAACGACATCAAAAATTTGACACACTCACAAAGTAGTTCTCTACTCTCAAATATAAGAGTGTCGAAGTAATAAAATTATCCAGTAAGTCCGGGGTCGATCCACATGGAATAGATTTAGTAAAATAAAATAATAATCTCAATGAAAATAAAAAGATTGAATTATTTGAAGTGATTGACAATTTTTAAACTGGACTACAACAATAAAATAAAATGTTGGGGTCAGGAGATTCATTTTTAATATTTCAAATTTAAAAATCTCACTTTTTATAATATATAAATTATCATTATTACACAGTTAATTTATTTTAAAAAGAATTATGTCAAAACATATAAAACCAATCATAAAGGCGTTGATAACATTTGTCTATAACAAGTCCAATTAGATACTAAATTATACCAAATAAATAAAATCAGTCATATAGGCAGTAATAAAATTTATCAATAATTAATCCAGAATTAAATTAATTATTAATCATTAGATTACAATTCATATATTATAATATAAGTGAGATTAATATATATTCTCGTATTAAAAGTTTCATCATTTATCACAATATGATGAAATTAACTACTCATGATTTGAATAAAAACACACTTAATTTTATTACTGAAAAAGGAAAAAATTATAAGAAAGCTTAAAAAAATAAAACACACAAGACACTTTCTCTCAAATTCTACCTGAGATAGAGGACGTTCAACTCTTCAACAATTGCAATTGCAATTGCAATTGAAGAAAGAGAAGGTGGATGGAACCCTCCACCATTTTTTTAATAATTACATATAACATATTTTGGATTTTTCATCAATTTCGGTCTTGAAATTTTCAGAAATAGAAAATCTTGTCAACAACAAAGTTATAAATATTTGAGTCTTCTTTCATCTGGAACTGGAATCATCTCAATCCGATATCGGAGTAAAAAGATATGGCGAAAATACGAAAATTGTTCAAAATTTGAATTTCAAAATTATATACGGTTAGAACGTTATTTTAAGTTTTTGGCTTCCAAAATCTAAATATCACGTCCATTTTTATAGGTATGCATCCAAATAATTTTTCTTGTAATAAATATATATTTTTTACTATTCTAGCAAAGTCCAACAATTTATACAGAAAAGATAAGCCCTTACGTGTTTCATGTCATCTACGTGGCCATATTTTATTCAATCATTACATGGAGTGTCTCAGTACTTTAATTGACTCAAATCTTATTTTAATTTGCTTCACTCTTTTATTTATCCTGAACAGGTAAAATTGCAGAACATGGGTTCCTTGGAGGAAGAAAGATCACTCTTGGAAGAAGGAAACACTGAGGTTATTTAAATCAATACTTAGTGTGTGTGTATATATATATCTTTATTCAATTTATTAACTTTGAGAATTTTGAATTTTGAGTCAATTGACTCATATTCAATTCATATAATATACTTAAATGCCTTATTTCCCATAGTTGGTTAAAATACTTTGTTTTTATATTCTTTCCATTAAAGAAAATCCATGCAACAAAACGTAAAACAACTTCTTAATTATAATTATTCTTCTTCTTTTACGTCACTCGATACAAGCCTCTCTCTCTGTTTTTTTTTTTTTTTTTTGGGTCTTATATGAGCTTTTATAATGATGTACTTTTATTTAGAACGAAAGCAGTGGACTGTACACAGGAGATGGCTCCGTTGACATTAATGGGAAGCCTGTTCTGAAGCACAACACTGGAAATTGGAGAGCTTGCCCCTTCATTTTGGGTGATTTATGATTCTTCTCCTCCTCTCCATTGTTCTTAATTTGTATTCATCAACAGTTCTCTCTTCTGACACGAGTTTCTCTCCTTATCCACAAAATTATTTTTATCATTTTCGATCGGTATTCAATCAATTCGATCATAATTCCAAGTTATCCATAAGAAAATTATAATTTATGCGCGCAGGTACTGAGTGTTGTGAACTTTTTGCCTACTATGGGATCTCGGCTAACCTTGTTTCTTATCTTACCAACAAACTACATGAAGGAAATGTATATGCTGCAAGAAATGTTACGACCTGGCAAGGCACTTGTTATGTTACCCCTCTTTTAGGAGCAGTCATAGCTGATGCTTATTGGGGAAGATATTGGGCGATTGCTGCTTTCTCCACTATTTACTTCATTGTAATTCCTCTCTCTTTATTTACACCTGTCTTTTTTTTTTCCCCAAAGATTTTGAAAAAAATTAATTTCGTAAATTTTTGAATTGATATTCTTATTATGTTTTTTCAGGTTCGAGTTTAAATAAACAACGCTTAAATTATGGTTGGACTTTTCCAATTCCGGTCCATTTATTAGACTTTGAATTGATCTTCTTATTATATTTTCCTAATATCCTTTTATCACGATTTGAATTGACATTCTTATTATATTTTAATTTTAAGAAAATACTTAGATTGTTGTTGGGTTTTTCCAATCCCGGCACATTTACCAACTATATTCGAGACATACAAATTTTTTTATTTTTTTTTACTGGTTTAGGGAATGTGCATATTGACTCTGTCAGCATCAATTCCTGCACTAAAGCCAGCTGAATGTGTGAATTCTGCATGCCCGTCAGCTACTCCGGCTCAGTATGCGGTGTTCTTCTTTGGGCTGTATCTGAATTCGCTAGGTACTGGTGGGATCAAACCTTGTGTCTCGTCTTTTGGGGCAGATCAGTTTGATGATACTGATCCTAAAGAGAGAGCAAAGAGGGGATCATTCTTCAATTGGTTTTATTTTTTTATCAACATTGGTGCCCTGATATCAAGTAGTTTTCTAGTTTGGATTCAAGACAATGCTGGTTGGGGACTAGGATTTGGAATTCCTGCCATCTTTATGGGCATCGCCATTGCAATTTTCTTTTCTGGGACTCCATTCTATAGATTTCAAAGGCCAAGGGGAAGCCCTATTTCGAGAATGTGTCAGGTTTTGGTTGCTTCATTCCGGAAGTGGAATTTGGAGGTACCTAATGACAGCAGTCTCCTGTATGAAACTCAAGATAAAACTTCCGCCATTGAAGGATGCCGGAAGATAGAGCACAGCGATGACCTTAAGTAAAGTTTTTTTTTTCTTCCCAATGATCTGGCAATGGTTCATTTTCTTCTCATGAAAGCTTATTTGCAAGTTTAGAAATGGAACATCACAATACAGAATTTGGGGTGTGTTCAGTCACGATGGGTAGTCGGCATAGGCCACCTTCTAAGGAAGGACACACTTCTAACTTCTTAATCTAATTTCAGAACATTCAATTTAATTATTTTTTATTTTTTATTATTATCTTTCTTTTGTTTAAAAAAGGGGAAAAAAGAACAAACCTAATCCACCTAGCTTTCATTATTTGCCCTTTTAGTAGTTAATATTAAAATATGAAAAAAATTAGGGCCTTTTAATTAATAAATTTGACGTAATTTAGAGCTCCTCTTAAAGGTTCCCTTAGAGCCACCCAAATCTGAAAACCATCTATGAGTGTTTTGGGATCCATGAAATTTTAGTTTTTTATTTTTTTATATTTTTGTTCAGCTTTTTGAAACAAGAAAAGTAAATGACTAAGGAAAAGTTTGTGGACTAGCAAGGCAGAGCTTATATCATTTTTTTTAATTATCTCATTATGTTTCATTACTTTATTTACATGGTTACTCATTTTAATGACAATGGAAGCACTTCAGTCTACTAGAGGGGAAGTTTCAATTTCAACTAACAGTTTCTAGAATGCAAAACTTCTTTTATCAGAAAAACGAACAGAGTATCTAATAGCCACACTTTGCGCAGGTACCTTGATAAAGCTGCAGTGCTTTCAAATGCTGAGATCAAAAGTGGCAATTTCTCCAATCCTTGGATGCTTTGCACAGTAACACAAGTGGAGGAACTAAAAATATTTATCCGTATGTTTCCTGTCTGGGCAACTGTAATTGTATTTTCTGCTGTATATGCCCAAATGTCTACATTGTTTGTGGAACAAGGGATGGTGATGGACACATCCATTGGTTCTTTCACCATTCCTCCTGCCTCTCTCTCGTGTTTCGATGTTACCAGTGTGATTTTCTGGGTACCTATATATGATAAGGTCATTGTCCCAATTGCAAGGAAGTTCACAGGCAAGGAGAGGGGCTTCTCAGAGTTGCAGCGAATAGGAATTGGCCTGTTTCTATCAATTCTGTGCATGTCTGCAGCTGCATTTGTTGAGCTTAACAGATTGCGGCTCGCAGGAGAGCTTAGGGTAGGTGATAAAAATAATGTCGCGGTGCCAATGAGTATCTGTGGCAAATACCACAATATTCCTTGTTGGGCGCGGCAGAGGTATGTACATTCATTGGACAGCTTGAGTTCTTCTATGACCAATCTCCGGATGCCATGAGAACCTTGTGCAGTGCCTTATCTCTTCTAACAACAGCATTAGGCAATTACATTAGCTCTTTCATTCTGACAATGGTAACTTACTTCACAACCGCAGGCGGGAAACCTGGATGGATTCCGAATAACTTGAATGAGGGTCATCTTGATTACTTTTTCTGGCTTTTAGCTGGACTCAGCTTCTTTAATATGTTGCTGTATATTTTCTGTGCCAAAAAGTACAAGCAGAAGAAGGCTTCTTAACTTTTATTACTAGAAGATGATGCAGTAGCCATTTCTCAGAATATTTGTAATTCCCAGCAACTAAATATTCTTCAGGGTTCAAAGAACGATATTGATAAAATAATATTGCATTATTTTCCTTTTAGTAACTGTTTTTTATCCCTTTATATCGCAATGCGGGCTCTTTTATTTTTAGTTGAATTATTTGTATATCAGGCATAAAATATGCAACAGATTACAAAATTCATATCATTGCCTCAAGTAGATTGGAGTTCCATTTTTATTGGCATGTGTCCGTGACAAAATAAGTTCAATTGAGTTGTAATCTTTCTTGAAGATCTTTGTGCAATTGGACTGGGTTTTGGCTGATGTGCAGCAGACATGCGTTCGTGGTGCGTTCGTTGCAGTGTTCGAACAAGTGACGTTGGTGCTGCGTTCGTAATTGGGTTCGAACGTGTGGAGTTAGTGGCACGTTCTTTATTGGGTTCGAACGGGAATTCCAGAGAGCAAATGTTCGAGTCTCGTTCTGGTGGGTTCGAACGAGATCATTCCAGAGAGTTCACGTTCGTTGTGCGTTCGATTGACGTTCGAACGAGTCTTCACAGAAAGGGCGCGTTCGTGTAGCGTTCTAGTAAGCGTTCGAACGCGACTGCGATCTGAACGCGTTTTTGGCCTGCAAAACCCTAGATTTTCACCCTACCTATAATATAACACTAGCCGCCATTCTCACGTGGTTGAAGCATATTTCTCTTGAGCCAAATACTCTCAATGCTTTCAACTCTCTTTGATTTCACCTTGAAGACTCTTTGAATCTTATGTCTTCTTTGTTAATGGTGAAATCAATTCTTTGATAAACCTTCAACACAACTTAACCCAAAATCCCTAATCCTTTAGAGTTCTATAGGAGGAGTTTTGGTAGTCGGAGTTCCGCGTTCAGGTGATACAATCTACTCAGAGACTTCAGAGGTTCTGAAGAAAACCGTGGGTCGCGGGCTTGAGGAGTTGCTTGAGTTCTTGCAGTATTGAGGTTCTTGAGTCGGTGGAGTTGCCACCATAGGTCTTGACCATCGCTGTAAGCTTTTCTCTATATAGTGGATTCGGGTGGTAGCCTATACCCGGAGTGGTTTTTTACTCGGAAGAGTTTTCCACTTCGTCACCAAAATTATTGTGTTGAATTTTGTGTGATTGATTTACTTTTCCGCAATTTACATTTCGTATTAAATCAATATTGTGGAATTTCTTGTTGTTGGATATTGTGGTTGGTAGTTGATTTTCCATAGACACATTAATTAGGACTTGTCTCAATTAATTGTGATTATTTCCGCATAGGGTCAGAACTAAGGATAACCCCGAACTTTCAATTGGTATCAGAGCCTGAACTCGATCCTTGACCCCTTTGCTATGGAGCGTAGTCAACCCTTAAATTGTCCGCCATTTTTTGATGGCACGGAATATTTGCATTGGAAGGTTCGCATGAGAGCGTTCCTTAAGTCCTTAGATGAGAGGGTCTGGATGACTGTTGAATACGGGTGGAAACCTCCCGTTGTTACTGTTGATGGGGTCACTTCCCCTAAAGACAAATTGACCTGGACCAAGGACGAATTTGATGCTAGCAATAGGAACAGCAAAGCTGTTAATGCCATACATGGTGCTGTTGTTCTGCTGAGTTGAGTTTAGGAGAATCTCAATGTGTGAGATAGCCAAGGATGCTTGGGACATCCTGCAGACTGTGCATGAGGGCACATTGTCTGTTAAAAATAATAGACTCCAGGATTTAGCCACTAGGTTTGAGGTCGCCAAAATGAAAGATGATGAGACCTTTGATGAATTTTATGCTGAGATTAACGATATCGTTAACTCTAGTTTTAACCTAGGTGAGACTATACCTACGAATAGGATAGTTAGGAAAATCCTGAGATCCCTACCTGATAAGTTCCTACCCAAAATCACCGTCATCGAGGAAAGCAATGACCTCGATCAGCTTAATTTAGATGAACTCGTAGGAAAGCTGCAGGTTTATGAGAAAAAGCTTCCTGGTTTTAGAGAGCCAAAAACGTTTGCGATGAAAATCGCTAAGGAAGTTGTGCATGATTCGTTTAGTGATGATGATACCATCAAGGATCATGATTTGGCCTTATTTGCAAAGAAGTTAAGAAATTTCTTAAACTTAAGAAGAGTGGCCATAGCAGTAATAAAGATAGGGAGGTATGCCTAAAGAGAGTAGGCATAGCAGAAAAGAGTCTAGAGAGGATAGGGGTAGTAGATCCCGTGTATCCAATGCCATGAGTGTGAAGGCTATGGGCATATTCGACCAGAGTGCCCTACATATCTCAGAGCTAAAGAAGGCAAGAAAGTCATGGCTGCCTCTCCTAGTGATTCAGAAGGTGTTATTCTTCTGATGAGTCTCCTAAAGGCAAGAAAAATTTTATTGCCTTTACTGCTAGTGTGACTGATGAGAGAGAGATTGTGGTTAATGATGATGATTCAGAAGTCTCTCTTGATGAGTCTGCAGATGAGGAAAGTCTTCAGGTAGCTTATGTTGAACTGTTTAATGAGAGTTTAGCTATTAAGAATACTAACATAGAGGTCAGTAAAAGGCTGAAAGCTGTTGAGATAGAAAAGAATGAAGCTCAAGCCAAATTTGAGCAGAGCCTTTTGATGGTAGATGACCTGGAGGGAGAAAATAGAGGTCTAATTAATAAGGTCCAAATATTAGAAACTGAACTTGAAGATACTAGAACCCAATTGTCTGTATTTTCTAGTGAGAATAAAAATGTGGATCGTAAGTTAGGAATTATTTCTGAGCCTAACTGTGATAAGGCTTCTTCTTCCAAAGCTGTGCCTGTAGCAGCTAAACATGACTTAGGCAAGAAACCTGTTGAGTGTAGTCATGTTATTCCTCCATTTATTCCTCGTCCTATGACCCAACCTCGATCTAGAGGTGTTGTGGGTAAACCTCGCTCTCGTCAGAGGTTTGTGCTTGTGTGCCACCATTGTGGCAAGGCGGGACACATTAGGCCTAAGTGCTTCATGCTTCACAAGCAAAAGAAGAGGCCTAAGAAGGTGTCACCTAGATTTGACTCTTCAAATCTAGCTTCTCAAGTTTCTGCACTAACCAAACAAGCTCAATTCTTGAGTGAGAAACTTGCTTTGTTGTCTGGGAACTCTCATGTGGAAGAGGCTCCTAGAAAGGTTTGGGTGAGGAAGCAAGATGAATTTCCATCTTCTTCTGCGTGTCCTGATGGACATTTTGAGAGTACACTTCGGTGTAACTCTGCTTGAAAGATGCATTTTTATTTTCCCATTGCATGTGTGTGTGCGTGTGTTTTATGTTTTTGCACGTTTATTTTTTTTCACAGCATATGGGTGTGTGTGTGTCTTGTTTTTGTTATATATCCCTTGGTATATATGATGAAAACCCGGACATAAATTTCATAGCCGATTCTGAATGGACGGTAGTATGATCTGCACTCGGGATACAAATCCACGTATCATTGGATATTTTACAAGCCTGTTTGTGTCTTTATTTTTATTGTGCCTTAAAACTGAAAAATCAAAAAAAAAAAAATTTATATATTTTGAAAAAGACCAAAAAATATTTTTATGGCTTGTTAGAGCATGAATAGCATGTGCATGTGATCCTGGTATGTAGGATATATGATTATGCATGTATGATATGCTGTTATTTTTCTTGATGCTCTATATACATGAGTGTGTGTGATAAAAACCTTTGGTATATCCTGTGCTTGCACTTTCACATACACATTTTTATTTTGTCAAGGCTTGGTCGCATGTATGAGTTTTTGGAATGGCAATCTAATCTCTTCCATGCTTTGTTTGCTTAATAGTGTGACCTTTGACTAGATGACCTTGCTATCCCCTTGTAAAAGTAAAAAGAAATATATTTAAAAAGAAAAATGAGACTCAAGTGCAAAAGAGCCAAAATGGCCAAATTCAAAAGATAAGGGCAAAAACCCTTCACTCGAAAGAGTTGTTAAATATGAGCTCATGATATTTCTGGGGTAAATAATATAGCATGCAACCAAGGTTGCTTATTTTCAGGTCCTAGTGGTGTTGGGTTTGAACACATATTTAGTGGACTTGGTTTGTTTAGAGATGGATTTCTTTGGCTGTGTCCAGCTCATAAAATGAGGTCTTAAGCCTTGATTCGTTATGCACTTTATTTTTCACGCAAGTGCTTTATATGCTTTGGTGTTTATGTCATATGCATAAGTGTTGTCTTTAGCAGCTTTTAAAATGATGCATATTGTTTCATGTCATAAACAGCTGAATACTGATTGGGTATCATTGTATCAGCTTGAATTGCTGTTTCAGTCAGTTTTTGACAGGATTTTTATTTCTCTCAGTATGTGCCTGTGTGTGCTTCATGTTATTGCATACCAATTTGTTTCTTCCTTGTGCACCTTTTCTGAGTTTTTTTGGTTTACTTCCCGTATGTTACTTTGCTAACTCTATGTGTCTGTTAGTGAGGGGGAGTAATTCCTGTTTGTTTATGCTCTTGCTTGTGTTTTCTCCTGTTCTCCTGTTATTTTTCCTGTTTCTTTTTATCCTTTGTCATTTCGTGACAAAAAGGGGGAGAGTAATATATTAAGGGGGAGAGCCTTAATATATAGGAGAGAGTCGTAGAATATCCTTTAGATATCTCCGTTTTAAGGGGAGTTAAGATTAAGGGGGAGAGGGATTTCTACTTGTACATGCATGAGATTTTTTACATGCTTTATGTTTTACTTGATTATCCCAATGCTTTTCACGGTATATTGTTGTTTGTGGATGTTTCAGGTAGCAGGTATGTGATGCGGTGGTGGCATTACTTTCAAGACTACTTTGTTAGGTGTTAGATCGAGTCCTTTTGTAATAAGTCACTGTTTTGATGGTTGACAGTTGACTATTTGCTTTTTGGGTCTATTACCGTAGTCTTTGTATTAGGTAGTATTTTCACGGAATGCCAAAGGGGGAGATTGTGAGTTCCATTTTTATTGGCATGTGTCCGTGACAAAATAAGTTCAATTGAGTTGTAATCTTTCTTGAAGATCTTTGTGCAATTGGACTGGGTTTTGGCTGATGTGCATCAGACATGCGTTCGTGGTGCGTTCGTTGCAGTGTTCGAACAAGTGGCGTTGGTGCTGCGTTCGTAATTGGGTTCGAACGTGTGGAGTTAGTGGCACGTTCTTTATTGGGTTCGAACGGGAATTCCAGAGAGCAAATGTTCGAGTCTCGTTCTTGTTGGGTTCGAACGAGATCATTCCAGAGAGTTCACGTTCGTTGTGCGTTCGATTGACGTTCGAACGAGTCTTCACAGAAAGGGCGCGTTCGTGTAGCGTTTTAGTAAGCGTTCGAACGCGACTGCGATCTGAACGCGTTTTTGGCCTGCAAAACCCTAGATTTTCACCCTACCTATAAATATAACACTTAGCCGCCATTCTCACGTGTTGAAGCATATTTCTCTTGAGCCAAATACTCTCAATGCTTTCAACTCTCTTTGATTTCACCTTGAAGACTCTTTGAATCTTATGTCTTCTTTGTTAATGGTGAAATCAATTCTTTGATAAACCTTCAACACAACTTAACCCAAATCCCTAATCCTTTAGAGTTCTATAGGAGGAGTTTTGGTAGTCGGAGTTCCGGCGTTCAGAGGTGATACAATCTACTCAGAGACTTCAGAGGTTCTGAAGAAAACCGTGGGTCGCGGGCTTGAGGAGTTGCCTTGAGTTCTTGCAGTATTGAGGTTCTTGAGTCGGTGGAGTTGCCACCATAGGTCTTGACCATCGCTGTAAGCTTTTCTCTATATAGTGGATTCGGGTGGTAGCCTATACCCGGAGTGTGGTTTTTACTCGGAAGAGTTTTCCACTTCGTCACCAAAATTATTGTGTTGAATTTTGTGTGATTGATTTACTTTTCCGCAATTTACATTTCGTATTAAATCATATTGTGGAATTTCTTGTTGTTGGATATTGTGGTTGGTAGTTGATTTTCCATAGACACATAATTAGGACTTGTCTCAATTAATTGTGATTATTTCCGCATAGGGTCAGAACTAAGGATAACCCCGAACTTTCATAGATGCTAACTCTTTGCCTCTATTCATCCTAGAGGTAAGTCGCACAGTTCTTCTTCCAATGTCCGATCTTGTCATAGATGAAATATTTTGCGTCTTTTCTTTAGCACACCACAAGTAGACATAGGTGTGGTAGCTATACTTTAGCCTTGCTCTAAGAACTCTTTTTAGAGTATTTCCAAGAACTCTTCAAGGAACTACTCATAAGCTTCACAATAACTCTTATGTTCTTCAACTCTTTCTCAGCTATTCTCATCATCATCATCATCATCATCATGCTTCATTCAAGTATCGTTTACTTGTGTTGCATTCTTGGTAGGTTATGACCTTTTTTCTGGGATATATGCTTTCCTTTCTTTGCCTAATAATGATTCTTAGATTGCGGTATTTATTTATCTTTTTTCACTTGTGTAAAATTTACTTAAACTTTCTTATAAAACATGCATGTTAAGGAATAAAATGGGGTTATGGTTATTTATTGAGATTTTAATGCATTATTTGAGGAATAATACTAGTTTAGTACCCAAAATAATTTAAAAAAAGTCAAAAAGTCAAAAATTAAATCTTTATAATTTTACCATTTCAGACACTAAAAATAAAAATTTGATGTTAAGAAGGGAATGTCAGGGGTAGGGATGGCAATTTTACCCACAAACCCGCAAATCCGCAAAAACCCGCCCGCAATGGGTAGGATTTGGTAAATATATTAGTGGGTGCGGTGCGGGTTTGGTAATTTAAAGCAAAACCCGCTGCGGGTGCGGTGCGGGTTTGGTATTTAAGAAAAAATGCGGGTATCCGCTGCGGGTATCCACATACCCGCAATATTATTTTTTATTAATTAATATTTTTAGGACAATATAAAAAAACCTTATACAAAAACAACTAACAAAACCTAAACCTAAAACATTAATCCACAGTTCCACACTCTCACTCAGTCGCAACCCGCAACCTGCCCAACTGGAGATTTTTTGCATGACTATTATTGTTTTTTTAATCACACTTGTTAATAAAATTATAATACAAAAATTTTGATTAAGTTCACATGATCAGAAACGGGAGAGAAGCAAAATAAGCTAGTGTTTGCTGCAACTTCAGTAGCTTTCCTGCTTCTTCATTACACTTACACCACTTGAGTCTTGTAAGCATCACTTTCATTACACTTAGCATAAAAATATGACCAAAGGTTGGTGATTACTTTTTAGCTTATTGTCGATTGAGTTGGAAAACTTAGATCATTATAATTATGAAAGGAAGAACTCGTTTTAATTATGTTTATATGAAAAAATAAACATATGGTACCGAGTCTTTCATACATTATATTATCTATGTATTGTATATACATACATTGCATGTTGTATATGTCAAATGAAAAATAAATGTGAAAACTACAGCTAGCAATTAAAAATAAATTATTTAATTAAAAAATATATTATTAAGAACACAAAATAATTCAATATTTTAAAAACCCGCAAAAAAATCCGTTGGGTACCATTGCGGGTTTGGTAATTTATTTTTATATGCGGTGCGGGTTTGGTAATGAAAATTAAAACCCGCAACGGGTATGGTGCGGGTTTGGTAATTCATTTACATATGCGGGTGCAGGTTTGGTAATGGCAAACCCGCACCATACCCTACCCACTGTCATCCCTAGTCAGGGGAGTGCATCTGATATTATTGTAATTTAAAAAATAGAGGTGTCGTCACCTCACACGAGATGACAAGCGGGTCAAATAGCTCCACTAATTTTGGTGGGCCGATGGACGTGGATCCGAATATTAATCGGGCTTGAACTTGCAACCATATTCGTATGTGGGGCCCAACGTGATCCAGCGGCGAAAATTATAGTTTCTTCTTTTATCAGTGTTCTTTTTAGTTCCCCAGCCGAAGAAAAAACCCTAATCTTTCGTCTTGGGAAATTGAGATAAGCAAAGCATGAGGCCGATTTTGATGAAAGGCCATGAGAGGCCTTTGACATATCTCAAATACAACAAAGACGGAGATCTTCTCTTTTCTTGTGCCAAGGATCACACTCCCACCGTTTGGTTCGCTGACAACGGGGAACGTCTCGGCACCTACCGCGGCCACAACGGCGCCGTTTGGTGCTGCGATGTTTCAAGTATTTCTTCTTTTTTAAAAAAATCTAACTATTTTGCATTATATTACTGTTTTAGGCGAATACAATATTGATGGAAATTTAATAATCGATTTAATTATTGTTCAATTATATTATTTTATTTTTCCAAAGTTTTATTTTTGAATTGAATTGCAGGAGATTCGATGACACTTATAACGGGGAGTGCTGACCAAACGGCAAAGCTATGGAACGTTGAAACGGGGGCACAGTTGTTCACTTTTAATTTTGATTCTCCGGCTAGGTCTGTTGACTTTTCTGTTGGTGATGAGCTTGCTGTTATTACTACTGATCCTTTCATGGAATTAACCTCGGCCATTCATGTCAAACGCATTGCTAGACACCCGGCTGATCGTATGTTTACTGCTTACTTTTCTTCAATTTTGATGTCTTGTATTTTTTCTGATGTATGCTCGGTTTCTTAAACTATATATCTAATGTTAACGGGCTTGAGTGAGGCAAATAACATGCTTTTATTTACAATTGTCTAATATACAGAAGATGTGAATTGTTTGATATAACATGGCAAGCTTTTGATCTGCCATCATCTTATGTCTTGACATATAGGCCTTTGATGTTATGCACTTTCTTTTTTTTAATTGATAGGCTGTGTAATTTACAATGGATTATTTATGCTGACTTAATCTTGCCAATCATGACTTTTTCCAGAGATTGGTGAATCTGTGGTTATTCTGAAAGGTCCTCTGGGAAGAATAAACCGAGCCGTTTGGGGACCGCTAAACAGGACTATCATTAGTGCTGGAGAAGATGCCGTAATTCGTATTTGGGATTCTGAGGTATTGTGTAATTGTCTTCCCTGATACTTGGTCAGAAAAAAATTTCCTTGTTAATCTGAGACTTTATTCAACTCTATTTTATACTGGTTTTTGTTCAAATGACCCTAACATTAGTTCTTATGTTGTCATGTATGATAATGCCACAAAGATTCACGTTCTTTATTTTGAATTTCGTTGCATTTGTTCATGTTTTAGCTCTACTTCTCTATCATACTTGCAGACTGGAAAACTGCTAAAAGAGTCAGACAAGGAAACTGGTCATAAAAAGACTATAACATCGCTTGCAAAAGCTGCTGATGGATCACACTTCCTGACTGGTTCCCTGGATAAATCTGCTAAGGTGGTGTTTCGCGAAAACACATGAATTTTTGGGGCTTGCCTTTTTTAGATGTATCTGTATTCTGTTATTCTCAATTTATTTGTTCCATTCATCCTGCCCGATCTTTTCTTCATTTCCTGGAAATGTTTTTAGCTTTGGGACGCCCGAACACTGGAGCTTATAAAGACCTATGTGACAGAGCGCCCAGTCAATGCTGTTGCTATGTCTCCACTTCTTGATCATGTATGTATCGATGGAATACAAACTATTAACTTTATGCTATTGGTCTACTTATTTGCATATTTCCTTCAATAACTATTTTCAATTTATGCGTTTCCTTATCGAGGAAACAAGGACATTATGATTTCTTGAATTGTTATGCGGGTCCTCAAAGTTCATGTAGTCAATATATAAACCATTCACTTTCTTAACTCTGTAAGGAGTTCTGAAAAGACTAGTTCACATGCATAGGTGACGTTAGTTCTAGCAAATGAGTTTACTGTATTTAGAAAAGATTTTAAATGGTAGTCAGCTGCATACAGTACATGAAGGTTTGACTCTCACTCTGCCAAGTAATTAAGTGGAATTTGTACTCTCAGCTCATAGTATGCTAATCACGGGTTATTGTCAATAACATAGTATGGTATAAGATAGGAAATGATCTGAATGACTTTTTATATGCTAAAATTGATTACTCCTTGGAATACAGTTCTCATATAAATTATTGGAGATTTGATTGAGTATGTCTCTTGGTAACATAGTATGGTATAAGATAGGAAATGATCTGAATGACTTTTTTATATGCTAAAATTGATTACTCCTTGGAATACAATTCTCATATAAATAATTGGAGAATTGATTGAGAATATCACTTGCTAACTGAATAATGAAATGGTGCTTGATGTTTTATCTATTCTCTACCTTTATTTGATGCGTTTATGGCTTGTTTTCTTTTCATCTTGATTTTAATAGCTTTGTCCTTTATAGGTGGTCCTTGGAGGTGGTCAGGATGCTTCAGCTGTCACAACAACTGATCATCGTGCAGGGAAGTTTGAAGCCAAATTCTTTGACAAGGTTGATATTATTTAGTAGATGATGATCATGTATTTAATGAAAAGCTTTGGTGGTGCAATTTCATTAATTTGTGATGTTATATGACGTTGCTTGTGTAGATTCTTCAAGAAGAAATTGGAGGTGTTAAAGGACACTTTGGACCTATAAATGCTTTAGCTTTCAACCCTGACGGTAAAAGGTATGGTTTTCTTATTTCAGTTATATATATTGAAATTTGATAGGAAAGTTTCTCTATCATCAGTTCTGTAGGATTATTGGCCGATGTCTATCAACTTTTGTTTGTTTTGTAGCTCAATTCGAAGCTATCTTTATTATATTATCTGCTTTTTACATATCATATGTGTGAACTTGTGAACGCGTGTTACAACATTAGCCTTGCTTCATAGCCAATGATCATGATCGCTGTAATGTGCTTATGAATCTCCCGCCAAGCAAATAAATTTTTATAATTGATGGCATTTTAGTAATATATTTTTATTTCATTATTTTCCCACATAATAGATGAATTTGTTACAAAAACTGTCGCATATCATATAGTATCCTTGATGTTTAGTGCTTGGACATGCAAAAGCCCATACTAATAAAATTTGGAAAAATGTTGCTACTCGTTTATCTTGATTAGGTGATGAACTGATGATCTTTTACCTTTGTTCCTTTTTTCCTTTCCCTAACCAATGTGGTGATAATCTTTTCGACTGATCTGTTAATTTGTCATGCAAACACCAAATGTTGAAGCCTTGAATGATGTATTACTTTTGAAATTTGATGGTTTGGACTAATCACTAATGCTTTTATTTATTTGATAATTCGTAGTTTCTCGAGTGGAGGTGAAGATGGTTATGTGAGGTTACATCACTTCGACCCGGATTACTTCAACATCAAGATTTGATTTTGGCGGATTTTTTTTATTATCAGCATTTAACTTTGCAGCATTTTATTGAGATTTGATGTTTGCCCGGGGGAGCAAAGTTTTGTAAAAGCTAATTTTTATGCACATAAATCAGCCTCTTCAACTTCATTTTTGTTTGTTTCAAGAATTGTGTTTTCATTTTTGCATTGTTGGTTGCATTTTATCTCCAATGTTAATTCTATGATTGTCTTTCTTCAGAAAAACAAAGACACCAGTGACAATAACACAAAAAAAAAAATAATAATAATAAAAGGGATGTTCAAAAAATAAAGAGAGCATTAAAATTATTATTTTAGCTATCATGATTTATTCTCATATCTCAACATGCATGTTATGATTTTATTACCGTTCAAGATCAAGCTTTCATGATTTATTCCCATATCTCAGCATGCATATGATTTTATATTATCATTTTATACTCTAGAGGGGCAACAAAAATGCCGTCTTTATACTATTTAAGATCACATTTTGCAACTAATTACAAAACCAAAATCAGATTCAACATAAAAACCTAGGCATTCTTTTGTCAACTGATCCACAAAGGTCAGCCAAGGAAACAAGAAGATAAAATTTCCATCAAACAGCAAGCCCTCAACTCCTAGTTTATAACCTGAAATGCCAAGATTTAGATTTAACAATAAATTCAATTTATGAAGCAATTGGCATTAGCATATCAACTTTGTTGCTTACCTGAACATTTGAGCGCGATTACGAGAAAGCTGAGGCCTTTTTATTGGGGAGAGTATCAAATTCCTAAGCGTCATTGAGGGGTTAGCAGGGAGAGCACCACCAGATCTTCTGTTCCCACCATCAACTGGAATAACTGGTTGTTTTGCTGGTGAGCCAGTAGATATGTCAAACGGACCGGAGTTTGAACTTCTCTGTCTTGCTGGCCATATATCCTCTCTAGGTCCTGGAGTTGCAGGAGAGAAAATTGACCAATCTGCAAAATGTGAGTCAATTGGTTTTGGAGATATTTAAGCAAAAATAGGTAATTAAACTAATATATGCGTTCATAAAACTGCTTTTAGGCATCAAGAAAACTTTTAGTGAGTAGACACATGCAACATCCATTACAATTACCTTGTCGAATAGGGTCTCTGCTATCCATCATGTTAGCTGCAGGGTTTGGGAATAAATCCGGCTCATTTCTTGGGTAAAAACTGTTTGAAGGTTGGATTGCTGATCGTTTCATTGACTCATACTCACTCCTCAATTGATCATACATTTCATCAAGTTTTCTCTTCTGTCTGGCATAAAAAACTTCTCCAGTTTTTCAGGTATCCAAGATCCAGACCCTTGGCATTACAAAATGGAATCGTAAGTTAGAACACAATCATATAGACAAAAGACTGACCTAGATTTCTCAGAATACTTTTCCTGGAGTTCCTGCTTATCCTTGGACAAACTCTCAATCTGATGTTCCATCATCTGACACCTTTTGGCCATTTTCTGATATGCTGTATGTACCTGCTCTAATTTTTCTGTGAACTTTTCTTGCATTGCCTCACATTTCTGTTGGCACTGAGCAACAATTCTGTTCATCTTGTATTGCATCTCCAGTTCCTTTTGCCCCAAGTAGAACATTACACTTCTGTATGCACTCTTCATCACTGAATTTATTTAAGGAAGATGCATGGACCTGTGAATTTCAAAGTTTCAAGCGAAAAAGCAAGTAGAATTTTAAGGATACATATCTGTGGAGAAACACCAGCCATGGCCATCTGCATCAGAATGCACTGACAATATTAGTAACAAAGCAGCCAGATAAAAGGGAGCAGTACTTTGAAAGGAAAAGCAAAAGCTTTCAGTATGGTGTGAATTTACTATAACATAGTGACAACAGGTAAAAACAAATTGCAACTAATAAACCAAGTGAAGAAATTGCTTACATTAACCCATTCATCATTTGGATTGATATCCACAGGTTTCATAAGGCTGTCAGGAAAACAAAACAGGGTGGGTAAGTAGGATTAATGTGACAAATATCCATATGGAAAATATTACAAGTTGCTCAAAACACCCTTCCAAAGGAGGTTAACAATAATGGGGGGTATATTCATTCATATAGCAGCTTGCCATTCTGACAGAGAAGGAAGCTCTGCAGCACATTGAGGCCAAAGGATGACCGAAATATATGGAAAACTGAGAAATTGAACTTTTGAAATTCCATCTGCCTGTGCCTAGAACTCCCACAGTTGTGCGCAACCAAATTCTTAAAAATATAATACATATCCAGATGACATTTTCGATTCCAAGCACATAACAACTTTCTACCTCTTAGACAGCACTTGATCACAAATGGGACACGCCGCATCATTGCTGAGGATCTTGCTGGCATCTTCAGTGCCTTTTACACAGTTAAGAAAATTTTGTGCAAGTGAACCAATTTCTTCATCATTTACATAAAGGGAAAAAAGATTTATAAAATGTACATGACAGTAAAACAGAATTATAAATTGCATTTGGATACACAGCAGGTGACCACAAGTAGTGGAAATGGCCCGCCCTTCTAATTCTCGCCAGCACGCATTGCATCTCATCTCAGCTTTCGGTATTAGTCTTCACTTCCATAATATAACAAGGTTCTGAACACATTAATATCTCTCCTGTATGGAATTCGTGAATAAATCAAATGAGAGGCTCAATAATAAACAAACTAGAGAGGCTTATAACTGGACCCCTCAAGAGAAGGCCTCATGGAGTCCGGATATAAATTTCAACAACTACAACACCAACAAGATCATAATGGGCATCATAAGCAAACAACTAAACAGCTAAGGGATTTAAGTCTCATTAGGCAAGCGAACAAGGCAGGTCTAAACACTTACTGCAAGTCACTAAATTCACATTCACAGAAGCATACAAATTGAAGCTATGCAAACAGAAATTTGAAACGAAAACAATATCAGAAGAAATCTTGGATACTAGGAACAATTCCAATCAGTATGGCTAACAACACAAAAGGATATTCTGTAGCACTGAAACATGGTTTCTTTCTAAACCAATTCTTCTGCCTATAGCAGTAAAGAAATTAAATGTAAATTTCTTAATCATGTAAAGTAGATGTCATGAATTTTTAAACTTGAAAGATAATGGATGCATAACTTGACTATCACTATACTTACATATTTAAGCATGAATGAAAAGAGAAGTGATCATCATCAATGAATGAAAAGAGAAGTGATCATCATCAACCATGGGACACGCAGAAAAACTAATTAAATTAAATTAAATTAAAAAAATTAGTCATAATCACAGCTCTCATGTTCCAAGCAGTAAAAATTACAAAAATATGCTTAAATCCGAAGCAGCAACATTCGTCACGGAGCTCAAAACTAGCAGTGGCTCATCCTTGTTATATTTGAAATTAGTATTGCTATGCTATCTCTTTAATTTAACAGAAATACTTGGAAAAGCTAATTAAATACCAATAAATTTTATCAGAGATTCCGAATTTCTTTTTCTTTTCATTTTCTCAGCATCCAAACTCAACTGAAAACAAGGTTTTTCATTGAATCATCCAAAATAATCTGAATGAAATATCCAACTTACAATCGTCTTTAAGCGTAGAGCAATCCAAAACAGCAATCGAATCAGCTGTTCGAATCCTGATCAAAACAAGAAAAAAATGCAGAAATTTCAAAATTCGCCATTAAAAAGATTCAATTCAGTGCGTAATTTTTCAATATTTCAAAAGAAAATAAACTGACCTGAGTGTTGCTGGTGGACGGATCAGGACCGTTGAAATTATGATTTTTTGTTTATTTTTTTTTTCGAATATGAAAATTATTAAAGAAGGTTTGGGATTTTATATTTGGAGGGAAAATAAGATTTGCTTCAGTTTCGATTTAAATTAAAAGTACCTTTTTGAAAAGATTCTAGTCTTACCACTATAGCGGTCCATCGTGACCGTCCAAAACTATAAGCCCCACGTGTACAGCCCAGATGGATTCTCAGTTTATATAATTCCAAAACTAAATTATGATAAAACTAAAAATTTGTTTTTATTTTCTATACGATACATGAATACGACATCCATTTTAGTTTGATCATATTCTATAGAATGATTATTGTATTAAATACTTGTAGTTTTATCATATTTTTACTAGTAGTGTTTTCTTCACATTTCCTTCTTAGTTTGTTTTCAGTGCTCATAATTTTCATGCTAACATTTAAAAAGTAGTGATTGATAATTATTGTATACTAACTCTTAATCCTACACGTGATACAAAATTATTTAAGACAAAAAAAACTAAGATTAATACAAAATGTCGAGATCTTATATTGCATGTGATGGTCTAAATTATTTAAGTCTACTATCAATTCGGATATTAATTTCGGACGATATAATTTTTTCAATAAAAAATATTATTAGTGTTTAATATATAATTTGATAAATTTATAAATTAATTTATAATCTCGATCAATATTTTGATAAATACTAATAGAATTCACTCTCTTTTACGTGGACCCATCCGCAGAAGTAGCAAAATCCGCAAATTTATATTGCAAAATAATAACAAACACTGGCCTGCACAATTTTCACTACAGATACTGAACTGAATTTCCCGCAAATCTTGCTTCTGATTTTAATTATGGATCGGCAACTCGGTGCCGCTGACTCAGTTGCCACTCCCTCCGAGGTCGTCGTTCATCAGCCTTCTTCTACAACTACAACTAGTAATATCAACGGCCATTTTCATCTTCTTTACCCTCCCAGCTCCATGAACACCTCTGCAGATAACAAGGTCATTTTTTGTTTGCCCTTTGTTTTTGCTTCATATATATATATATATATATGCATCGCTAGATTCAAATTTAGGAGCAAAGCTTCATGCCAACAACCCCCACTCTTTGGGACTGTTTTTGCTTCATATACGTTTCCTTTTATGAGATTATTTTTTGTGTTCTAATATCATTGTAACTGGATTCGGTCCTGAATTGAGTGCTTGATTTTTTTTATAAATTGTAATTAATAGTTATTAAATAAGAATTTATAAGTAATTGAATTTTTACAGTCCATTTTTATACATACACGCATGTCAAAAGATTATGAAAAACTGAATACAAAAAAGATATCCAAATTCAACATCAACAGGGTATTTGAACAATTTGTTTTTTCTATTCTGGAATTTCGTGTGATTTTGAGAATTTAGGAGTTTTAATTGTGATGAAATGTTTTGAATGAGTAGAAGGGTCGATGGGAGACTTTGGTACCTGCATACAAGACAATAGGAGTTGTGTTTGGAGGTCTTGTAACATCTCCACTATATGTGTACCCATCCATGCCATTGAAGTCTCCAACAGAAGAGGACTACTTGGGCATTTACAGTATCATGTTTTGGAATCTTACTCTAATTGGTGTTGTCAATTATGCCAGCATAGCTATCAAAGCTGTTGATCAAGGGGAAGGTAAATAATCTCTGTAATTTATACTATTTTTGTTTAAATTGTGAGTTTGGTGAATTTTTTTCGAATACTATCCAAGACTCTTCATCAGCTTAAGCTAGTTGTAGGTTACCAAAAAGGCACAAACAATAGTATTATGCTCTGACAGATAAAGGCCTAACCACTATATCAACAGGTGTGTGAATGAGACTCGGGTTTAAAGTTAATTCGAAAATTGAAAAGGGAGAGGTGGTGTCCATAGGTTTTAATCTGTAAATAAGTTTTTTTTTTAATTTTTTTTTTTGTGTGTGTCTAGAAGGGCAACATTTACGTGGTTCAAGGATCTTAACCAATTGGTAGTTGGCAATTATCTACAATGGAATCTACAGAGAGGATTGAATTGGCTTTTGGTTGGTCATACAACCTTCCCTAAATGCTGGCAGCATGGCACACGTATGGACTTTGATGAATAATAAGAGTCAATAACTTGTCATCCCACTAATTGAATCTGTAAAGTGACAAATAAAATGCCGAATAACTTTAAAAATTATATACTTTTTGAAAATTTAGACCAGATGTTAGAAGTATATATGTGAAAGATTTGGAGCGTTTGGTTTTTCTTCTTGTCCTCCTAAGTCTAGCATGTGGCATTAGTATAACGTGATGACATCACTGTATTAGGATTTAACTATGCATTTTTACCTACATTTGCAACATATTTGTTCTCTTCGAAATTTATCCTAAGCTCTTCTGAGGGTATATGTAAAGCATTTCAGTATCCCACATGTATATTCATCATTTGACACCAATAGTTACTAAACTTCTCACTTCCACAGAGAACTGATTGGTTGCAGGGGGAACATTTGCATTGTATTCCAAACTTTGTCGGAATATGGTGCGAAAAACATGGGTTCAAACGCTATTTGGCATGAGGGCACAGAAAATAAAAGTAGGCTAGGCAAGTTTTTCGAAAAAAGTATTGTTGCCAGAAGAATATTGCTCTTCATTGCAATGTTAGGTATGTGCATGTTGATTGGAGATGGAATACTTACACCTGCAATCTCAGGTTTGTCGCCATGGCCTTTTCTTATTCATTTTTTTTCCTGCTGGCGGAACATTCACTTGGCTCTTAAAATCTTTCTTCAATATTGTCAGCTATGGATGGCATCAGGGCACCTTTTCCTTCTGTCAGTAAATGTAAGTATGGTTTCATTTTATAACGTGGTCATAAGCTTCAGAATCTTACAGTTATATCAACAACTTATCTCAGACAAAGTGTATTCTGTAATTTAATCTGCTATTTTCATTTTCTTGTTTCCTTGGTTAATTTAACTGACATTGAATGATTCAATTTTCTTATTTTTAGTGGCTTTCAGGAGGGAGCTTTATGTGTTTCAGGAAACTGGACTGAGTAGTGTTATTTTTTATTTTTCCCTTGAAGTAGATTCTTTTTGAGTTTCAACTTTGCTGGTTAATGATGTTTCAGCTTTGGTGGAAGCTCTCTCTGCTGTGGTTCTAATTGTTCTCTTCCTGCTGCAAAAGTTTGGCACCTCCCGAGTGAGTTTCCTTTTCTCCCCCATCATGGGTGCGTGGACATTCTGTACTCCTCTTGTGGGAATTTATAGTATTATACGTCATTATCCTGGTATATTTAAAGCTTTATCACCGCACTACATAGTCCATTTCTTTTCGAGAAATGGAAAGGAAGGCTGACTGTTGCTTGGTGGAACTGTCCTCTGTACCACAGGGAAGCCTCAATGTTTAACTTCTTTGCTGTCGGAATAATATTTATAAGAGTTGTGGACCTTTACTTAAATGAAACTATCTTCTCATAAGGTGAATATATAAACTGCTAATCCCTGGAATGTATATTGTGGTGATATTATTCTGACTTGTTTTATACATGGTAAAAACATTACTCAGCAATATGCTGAGAGTAATTATCCAGTGAATTACTAAAATTGGTACTATTAAGTCTTTTGACAGATCATGTTCTCAATTTTGAGAACTTCAATGAGGCTTTTGATAGTCTTCAAGTTGGAGAATTGATTGCAAATCCAAAGGAGTGTTAGTATTATTGAGAAAAACATTCATCCAAAAGCTTAAGCTCATATAGGATACCAACAGCAGTAGCCCAGCAATAAAAATGATTATTTGATAAGACAAAGGCGTGCCTCATGGGAACTGACAAATATAATTTCTTGGAAGTAAATGCATCTGTTTAGTGATGATCTAGATGGTCTAAACTTATTTGCATTTCCTGTTTATGTCAAAATAAAGAGTGAAGAAGTAAGGAGTTTGAGATGTGTTCTTTCATTTTATTTTCTATAACAACCATAATATGTGTTCTTTGATGCTGACAATATTCCTTTTATACAGGTTCCGAAGCATTATTTGCAGACCTTGGCCATTTTAACAGGAGTTCCATTCAGGTAATTTCCATATTATTATTCTTTCTGCAAATATATTGTGTTCCTCACCATCTTCTTTCCCAACAGATAGCTTTTTGTTTACTATATATCCGTCGCTGGTTCTGACCTATGCGGGGCAGACAGTCTACCTGATCAGACATCCCAATGATCATGGTGATGGATTTTATAAGTTTATTCCCAGATCAGTTTACTGGCCTATCTTTATCATAGCCACAGCGGCAGCAGTTGTTGCAAGTCAATCCTTAATATCAGCCACCTTTTCTGTCATCAAGCAGTCTGTAGTGCTGGATTATTTTCCTCGGGTCAAAGTGGTGCGCACATCTTCAAACAAAGAGGGCGAGGTCTATTCCCCAGAAGTCAATTACATCCTTATGCTTCTCTGCGTAGCCGTTATACTTATTTTTGGAGATGGGAAAGATATTGGAAATGCTTTTGGAATGATAAACTAATGCCTAGATTTTAGCTTTTAGCTTTTAAATCTATATCTATCAGGTTAAAAATTCACTAATTGAAAACCGTACTCGTAGGTGTTGTTGTTAGCATGGTCATGCTCATCACCACTATTTTACTGACGCTGGTCATGATCATGATATGGAGAACTCCACCGCTGATGGTTGCACTCCACTTCTTGGTATTTTTCACTATGGAAGGTGTTTATGTGAGTGCAGTCTTCACTAAAATTCCTGAGGGTGGATGGATTCCTTTTGGCATATCTTTTTTCCTCGCCTTCATCGTGTTTCACTGGTTCTACGGAAGGCAAAGAAAGATAGAATATGAATTGACTCACAAGATTGACTTGGGAAGGCTAAGAATACTACTATCGGACACAGGTGTTCAAATAATTCCTGGGCTGTGCTTCTTTTACACCAACACTCAAGATGGACTGACTCCTATACTTGGACATTACACTCCGATACTTGTTGGTTCCTAAGGTTTCTCCAGAAGAGAGAATTGTTGTAAAAAAAACTAGGCCTTGGAGGAGTTCATGGATGTGTGATTCAGTATGGCTATGCTGATTCTCTGAATCTTGAAGGCAATGACTTTGTAGATCAAATAACTGATTGCTTGCAGGAGCATATAGAAAACTATTTGGAACGTTCGAAATCCAGGAAGAGTTATCTGCTCTGGAAGAGGCAAAGCTGGCTGGCGCGGTTCACATTCGAGGGAAGACAAGGTTCTACATATAGGCAAGAACTGTAAGTGGTTTGATCGAATCATGCTCGCCTTTTGAATAGTAATTGTAGGCCTGCACTGCCAGTCCTGGGAGTGCCACTTCCGCAGCTTATTGAATTCGGAATGCTATATGAGGCTTGAGAGGATCATCTTAAATGTATCTATCTTTCTTTACATATAGTGTACAGGGGAAGTTCCTGAAAATGATGGTTGTTTAAACTTTATAGCAACAAGTGTGATTCAGTTTTTCCACCATGTCTAAACTATTGACATTAACACCAGTGCACCATGATGTAGTAATATATCATATGGTATTGTATTATAATTACCATTATCATATTTGAGAAGATGATATAGTATGGTATGGTTAAATAATCTGCTTTTGTTTAGTTTGATGATATGGTATAATTCCAAAAATGATAAAATAATAAAAATTGTCATCAAACACATAAATTCATATTAATCATATTAAATCTAATTTTCTGTTCATAAATTAGATTCATGAAAGGCATAAATTTTTTTTATTAAAATATCACCGAACGCTTATCAAATATTACCCGTTAATTAAAAATCAATAAACTGTAATAAAAATTAATGTACAAAATGGATAATAAATATGAAAAATCACATTCTTAATAAAAATAAATTATTAAGGATATTTTAGTTTATTAGTATGGTATGGTTAAATAAACTATTTTTGTTATTAATATAATTTATTTAATAGGGTAGAATTGGCATATTAAAATTTTATTAAGGATATTTTAGAAATACAAATTTATAAAAGCATGACAAACCATTAAATTCATGATTTAAAAAACTCTCATAAATTCATGATTTTCAAATCATAAGATTATAATGAGAAATCATGTCATGAACATGAAAGTCTAAACAAACCACAATTTAAACTATATTTAATTATATGAAATCATAACAAACAAACAAGGTTTAAATGTCATGAAGTAAATTTGGTTTCAATCAAATTTTCATATGCTGGAAGGTTCTAAATTTGTGCTTCATTTGTCAAGATATTTATGAACCCATAACTTATAAACTAGTGCAGAAACTTTCTATTATCTTATTCTTTTCACACATCTAATTTTGGGTTTTAATTTCTATTTTTATTCAGAAATTGATGGTAGAATTTTTTTTTTTTTTTATTATTACTTTAAATCATATATGTTTTAGAAGTATAAAAACATATATTTTCATCACAATTATCAAAAATATAATGGGCACTTTATGGGCAAGTTACAAGTATAGACCTAAATCACACAATAAGAAGAAAGCAGAAAGTGTCTCCTAATAAAAAACATGAACAAAATTATTAAAATGAAATAGCAACAAATTTTAGGTCTCTGTTAGGATCTCTATCATCGTTCTCCATGATAACGTCAATGGACCAAAAGGAACCAAGCCACTACTCACACTTGATCGACCTGTATATGTGTCGGACAAAGAACAGCGAGGCACGGAAACCAACTGTCCCGAGCATAAGGAAGAAGCCATAGCAGATGCAAGCCATGTAACCAAAGAAGAATGAAGTCTGCATAAACCCGGACATGTCTGATCTTGCGTAATAATAGTACAAGCAGTAGGCATAGATAAAAACACCCGTAGATCCACCGCACAGGAAAGACCTGTATCAATCATTAAGATCACAAATCACATTGTGATTATTAATGTAAAGAAAATAAATGAAAATATAACAGGAGAGGTTATGTACCTCCACCACCATTCATGATCTTCAGCAGCAAGTTGGAAGTAAGTCAAAGCCACAGTAATGAAAGCAGTAACAATCAGAAGAATGATGAAGACAATAAAGAGGATGCTGTATATTGTGTAAATCCTGTGGCCCCAAACACTGGCAAATATGTAGTAAAGCTCAATGTAGATGGCACTAAATGGAAGGAAACCAGCCATTGCCATCTGAGGAATAGCAGTCCTATACCAAGGCGGTGGTGGGATCTCTCGAGGGTACTTTGTCGTACGACAAGGAGCTTGGAACTCTGCCTTGCTGTTTTTACCAGCAATACCACCCAACACAAGTAATGGTGATGTGACTAATGTCCATATGAGAACTATCACCACAATAGTGCCAAAAGGCAACGCTGCCGTTGCACTGTAAGCAATGGCAACAGTGTTAAGGAAGCAGAATGTCAGGAACAGAGGACCACAGAAAAGGCATCCAGTCAGCAGCAGATTCCTCACCTGTCAAATCAACAATATAAAAATAGATTGAGTCACAACATCTAACTTATTGAAGCATCATGCTATAAATTATAATAGCTGCAGAAAAAGTTAATCCATGCATACCCAATTTGTTCCTTCAAGCTGGCAGTAGAAAGAAGCTCCTGTATATCCTGCAATCCCAGAAGTGAGCGCATATATGACCACCAGTGCAGTAAATAGAGCTCCTCGGTTGTATGGATAAAATACACCCACGAGCGCAAGCATAAAAATAAATACAGTGCTGGAAACGAATGCAATCAAATTAGAAAGGGGCATTAATGACTGGAATGGAAAAGGCATCATAACAAATAGAATGAAACTTGACAGATCACTGTCTAAAAGATCCTTACAGAGTAAACAACTGGGAGCCAGAACCAAGTGCTGCAGCAAACAAAGATTTGTATTTGGGGAATCGGAACACATCACCATGGATGTACTTCCATCCAGTCTCTTCCTGGTCATCAGCAGCTTCCTCATCTTGGGCATACCTGTCAACAAATAAAAAATAAATAGTAAACACTTGATGAAGTAAAAGGAATATCAGTAGATAAGAAAATGAATGTCTATAGTCATGGCTTTGAAAAATAAATCTCACTTCATGAAATCATTCTTCAGAACCCGCATGAGAATCGTTGCAAGAAAACCAGTCAAAAGAAGAACCGTCACACACGAATTTATAATCGAAAACCAATGAATTTCCAAATGATGGGGCAATGAAGAAGACAACGAGTACTTTTCCATCCTCTTTTCAAAAGGGGTGTCAGTTTCCTTCCATTTCACACTGTACATGAACTCCACGTCAACCTCCTTGTCCTCAGTCAAGTCCACCAAAGCATGAGGATCCATTCGTGCACTAATCTCAATCACGCGGTCCTTATTGTATAGAATATCGAACTGGATATGCTTGTAAAGAAAATACTTGTACTCGCTCGGGTGAGTCTTCCCTTCCTTATCAACTTTACCAACGAAACCCCATATGGGTAAGTCGTCATAGTACATTTGAAAATAATAGTCCTTTTCTACTGCACTTCGGAACTGAGAAACTTCTTCCTTGCTCAGTTTCTTTCTGCAAACAACAGCAGATTCTTTCTCATCTCTGAAGTTGAGTTTATAAGGAGCACTCACAAGACGGTCTCCATTCAACACCTCACCAAGTGCTTCCTTTTTCTCTTTTATTACAGAATCTGTCATCCAACATAATTTCTACAAAATCATGGACAATAAACCAAGATAGGAAAAAGAAGGATCTTCAAGCTTCATTAATATAAAGTAATAATTCCAACAAGCTGCCTACATTTTAGTCGGACCTTGTTGGTCAATGAAATATACCTAATATATAATTATATGAACATATAAAAAGCTGTTTTTACTATCGAGCCTCCAAAATCAATTGAAATGCAAAACAAAATTCAATTTTTTTAGCTACAATTAGAGCAAATGGTTAAGAGAATGAACCTGGGGAACAGAATGGCAGATCGAAGTAGCGATAAGTTTCACTGAAACCACATAATCCCAAAAAAAAAACAAAATTAGTATCAAAATCATAGCTTTATAAGGGCATGTTCGGCAGCATAATAACGAACATTGATAATCAATTTCCATTTTTCTAAAAACCCAAATGCACGAATCGCGTGGAGGATCATCCGAAGGGATCAGCATCTCAGATCCAAGGGCAGATCTTAAAGAAATAGAAGAAGGGGAAATAATGATAAAAGGGTTACCTGGGGTTGTGGAAAGGGCCAACCTTATTGGCGTAGAGAGGGACGACGTCGCCGACTTTGTAGCGGTGATCGGAGGCGTCAGATCTCACGTGGGTCAAGCAACAGGCGATCAAAACCCCGATAATAAGATCTCGAAACGACGAGTCGCTCATTGTTTTTTTTTTTTTTTTTTTTGGGCTGAAAGAGAATGAGAGGAGGGCAATTCTCAATAACGCATAGGATACATTATATTAAATTAAATAGAGACTCTCAATCAAAGATCTGAGTAAGAGTGATTATTAAGAAACAAAACGTTGTTTGTTAAGATGTAATTAAAAGAGTGTTTACTAAGAAATAAAGAAAGAAAGAAAAGAGCAAATAGAAAAAAAATGTGATTTTAGATTGGAAAGTCGAGGCTTTTGCCGTTTGGTTCCCATTTCCAAAGCATTTTCATATTTTAATTAAAAATAGTTCGTCGGCGGCTTTGCTTTTTCACACGATTATGATTTAGTTTCCTGTTATGATTAATAAAATGATGAATTTTTCTATATTTATTATTATTATTATTATTATTATTATTATATATACTAGATATTATCCGTGCCTACGACACGGTGTTACAGAATTTACAGAGATATTAAGATTTTGTTATTTAATATGTTTGTTGATTTTTAGAGATATTCTATAATGAAATGATTTAATTTTTTTAATTAAATGATTTTATTCTTTAATTTATTTGGTAGTTTTCATTTTCCATTAATAAATGGTTTTATTCTTTAATTATTTGGTAGTTTTCATTTTCCATTTTTATAGAGATTCTATAATAGAATTATTCTTTATCATCCATTAGATTATAATGAAATGATCTGAGTCACCAATTAAGCCACATAAAGATAGCATTTCGATACATTATCTCTCTTAATCATAATCATTGGTTGTCTTCTCTTTCCTCTCACATCATTGTGTTTTATAATATATATATATATATATATTATATTTTTTTAAATATTCATATCGCATCATGTGATAGTTTTATATTAAAATTATAAATTAAATTGATAAATTTATTAAATAAAAATACATATTGTAATTTTATTAATAATTATATTATAATAATAAAATATATTAAACTATCTTATTAAAATAAAACAACATTACTAAATTATGTATATTGAAATAAAAAACCATGAAGTTTGCTTTGACATGTCGAAGCTTATTGCAATGTTCACACTTTGGTCGCTGCTTGCCTTTATAATCGTCACTTTGTGAAAGAAATTGATCTTGATTGAATTTACCTTTGACTACAGCTTATAAAAAAAATTTCCTTACACAAAATTAACAGTACAGAGGCTGAATTATATACACAATTGGTGGGAGTTATTTTTGGCAATGTCTATCAATTTTGTCAAGTATTATATGGCTGTTACAGAATTGATTTTGGCTGAATAATTTGGCTTGATTGTAGGCTAAATACGCTCTGTCAATCTTGTCCTGAAATCTTGCATGTTTGGTCTGAGTTCATGCAATCTGCTGTTATACGCCCCCGCAAGATTGTGCTGCCATCGGCAAGTCCAATCTTGGTTCGCAGGAGTTCAGTTCTTTGTCGGGACAGTGGCTTTGTTAATAGGTCAGCTAGTTGCATAGCGAACATAGAGCGATCTATTTTGAACAAGATCACGTACAAAGTGAAGATCAATTTTTATATGCTTCATGCGTGAATGTTGAACCGGATTAAGGCCGAGATGAGTGGCTCCAAGATTGTCACATAGTAACAAGGGGGTTCCTTGAGCGAGAAACCAAGCTCTTGAATGAGAGACCAAAGTCATATGGTCTCAGAAGCGGCATGTGCAAGAGCTTGATATTCATCATATGTGGTAGAACGAGCAACAGCTCGCTGCTTCTTTGAGCTCCATGAAATGGGAATGGGTCCCAAAAAGCTCATATAAGAAGACATAGAGGTGCGATCATCAATGTTGCCAGTCCAATCAGCACCGGAATATGTGAGTAAAACGGAGGTGCCAGATTTTGATAGATGGATACCATGGAAAATAGATTGCTTTAAGTATCGAAGGAGTATTTTTGCTGCGGTGAAATGAGTGATAGTAGGCTTATACATGAATTGACATAGCTTGTTCACTACGAAGGAGATGTCTGGACGGGTCAATGAGAGGTACTGCAAGCTGCCAAATGATTTTACCAAATACAGTGTTATCCACATTCGTTGTACCATCAACTAATTGGAGAGATTGAGTTTTTGAAAGAGGTGTAGAGACATATTTGGCGCCACTCATGTTGGTGGTGGATAAGAGCTCTCGAATATACTTGTGTTAGATTTTGATAGATGGATACCATGGAAAAGAGATTGCTTTAAGTATCGAATGAGTCTTTTTGCTACGGTGAAGTGAGTGATAGTATGCTTATGCATGAATTGAGATAGCTTGTTCACTACGAAAGAGATGTCTGGACGGGTCAATGAGAGGTACTGCAAGCTGCCAAATGATTTTATGAAATGCAGTGTTATCCACATTCGTTGTACCATCAACTAATTGGAGAGATTGAGTTGTTGAAAGAGGTGTAGAGACATATTTGGCGCCACTCATGTTGGTGGTGGATATGAGCTCTCGAATATACTTGTGTTAGGAGAGAAAGAGACCTGTCTGAGTTAGGACTACTTCAACACCTAGGAAGTAGTGAAGTGGACCCATATCCTTGAGAGAGAAACAATCTCCTAGTTGCTTGATAATGGAAGCTACAAATAGGTCGTTGTTACCTGCAATTACAATATCATCAACATAAAACAAGAAATATCATGTTATAAAGTCATGTCTGTAAATAAATAAGGATGAATCAGCCTTAGAATTTTCAAAGCCAAGCGCAACTATGACATTTTCCAGTGTAGTGTACCAAGCCCGAGGAGCTTGTTTAAGGCCATATATTGCTTTCTGAAGCCGACAAACATGATCGGGTTTAGATGAGTCTTTGAACCATGGGGGTTGCATTATATAGACAGTTTCAGATAGTGCACCAAGTTAGGAATGCATTGTTTATGTCCATTTGTCAAAGCTTCCAACTGTGTATAACTGCAATTGTTAGAATTATTCTAATTGTTAGGGTTGGTGCTCAGAGTGCCAATCCGGATCATATTTATGTCCGATTCATGAATATGAGCAATTCTATTTTCCATAATATTACTTAATTTAATGGTAGCACCCTTGTATTTTATACACTTATTCGATCTAATTACGATTAGATATCTGATTACGATTAGATCGAAATTAAATCTGGTTTAGTGATACATGTATATTAGACAAAGACCCCAAGATTTACAGTACAGTACGCAGTTACAACGTAGTTTGTAATTGACATTGGGAAGCGCGCTATTAGTTTGTATCCTTAAATAAATTTTATGGTCAAGGTTTACTAACACGGGTAGGTTAGCAGTGTAGGGGTTTTAGGGGCAGAATCTGGTAACGCAGCGGAAGCGGCGGAAGATCGTATCTTCCGATTTCAAAACTTTTTCACGGATTAATTAAATAAACATATTTATTTAATATTCCAATAATCAAATTATGAAATAAAATTCAATAAATCATATTTAGGTGAATTTACCGAATTGCCCTTACTTTGGTATTTTGTCCATTTTAGTCCGAAATTGATCTAATCAATTTTGAATGATTCTAAATCATTTCTAAGATGAACTTAGCATGTTCAAAACATCAAAATACCAAAAGCAACCAAATCCCCAAATTTGACTCACTTGGCCGAATGCTCCCAATAGGGTGCCATTTGTGCACTTTGTCATTTCATGCTTCAAAACACATCAAGATGTAATCCAATCAACATGAAATTTTATATGCATCATATACACATCCAAATACACAATATATATGAAAACCCCCAAATTTGGAATTGGTCTTGAACCCTAATTTTTCAATTTCTTCAAATTAGACCAAATTGGTTAAATCAATTACTTTAATCATCTTTCTTCCATCCAATCAAAGTCTCAACACAATGAAACAACTCAAGATCAAATCTAGGCCATCTAAGAGTGGGTCAACAACTCTAGATTAGCAACATGGTTCCAAAACCTTAAAAGAAAGCTTATAACTACAATAGTCACAACCTTCCTTCATCATACATGCTCAACACTTCCATCAAAACTTCCATCAACAAAAACACAAGGAATAAAGAAAGAAATAACCTAAGAACATCATATGTTAAAGCATAGATCCTAAGGAACATTTTCCTTTCTAATAGCAAGTTGGAAAAACTCACTAAAATCCAAGCTTTCTTTGATTTCTTCTTTCTTTCTCACAAGCTTCCTTTGCTTCCATTAATGGAGTTTTTCTTTAAAGTGTATTAGGTTAACAATAAAATGAAATGAAAAACAATATATACTTGGACAAGGAATGCCTTGGCCGAATTTCACTAAAGGAAAAACAAATATTGTAATTTCATTTTCATTTCACTTTAATTTAGTCAACTTGGTTAAATATCCAAAAACAACTTTAAAGATATTTAATTTAGTCAACAAATGCAACTTAGAAAAATATAACTCTTATATTTTAAAGTGTCATGGCCGAAATTTAACAAGAAATAAAGAAAAAAAATATTTTCATTTTTCAAACATTTTTGAACAAATATCTTAAGAAGTCAAAATCAATTTGACAACCATTTCCTTTAATGTATAAGTCAACAATTGCAACTTATAATCATTTCCTAACTTTATCATTTGGTGATATATTTATATTTTAATTATATTAATCATTTAACAATTAAATAATTAATTAATTAATTAAATACAAATATATCAAATAAATGTATTATATTTACTTTAAATATCTCAAATACATATATTGATGATATATGTCAAATACCTTTATTTGACTATTTATTAATGTGTATTTAATAATATCATATATTAAATACAAATACACATTAATTAGGAAATGACGGTTCGGCCCGTTCGCATGTATTTTTCGTTTAACGATTAAACGTTATAAATAATCATCATTATTCATAAATGTTGCTCTAGTGCTCTACGAGTATGTTTCATTATTGAGACTCTCTAGATTCAGGTATATCCGTCACGAAATCCAATTTCGTGTCCATAATCTACCCACCCGTAGATTATGACGATCACGGATAAACTAGCTGAATTATACAGGTCGAGGTCATTGCATACGTATAATCCCTCCGTCACAGGTATCCAGATAATCCCAGAGATATAGATGTAAACGTCAAATCTCTATAGGTATTATCTCGTCGACGTATCTATTAGCAATCTCTAAATAACACTCGGAACTTACTTCCGATGTATACTGTGGCCACAGATTTAACAGACTGCTAAATATATATGGACTACCTATGCACTGTACACAGAACTGACGGATCCTATCTTGACACACACAGGATATCCTGAGGATCGATCCACACCCAACGAACAGGCGGAGGTCTGATCTAAATAGATCGGTGACGTGACTGCCATCTAAGTGTGGAGGATGTCTCATACATCCACAGTGGTGTCTCAAGTCGAAGGACCACTATGCTACTCAACCCGAGAAGATTCTTATTGACGTTGGTGTACCATCCATTAAGAATCTTCGGTGAGCCGTTCAGTGTTTATCCATTATAAACACCTACACGTCTATACGAGTCTCCTAGACTCATGGTTCATTGGGATAAACCATCGGACCAAGTCTCGATATACGACATGTACTGGTCTCAACAGATTTGACTAACCGACCCGTGTTAGCAAATCTTGACCAGGAACTATGTTTGAATAATTTATATAGCAGTGACACTTCCCAATGTCAATTACAAACTAAACTTTGTAACTGTGTACTGCATTATATATTATCGGGCCTTTGTCTAATATATACATATCACTAAACCACATTTAGTTTCAATCTAATCGTGATCAGATCGAATACGTATATAAGAACAAGAGGTGCAACCATAAATAACTAATATTATGGAATAAGGGGATGTTCGTATTCATGAATCAGTCATAAATACGGTCCGGATTGGCGCTCTGAGTACCAACCCCAACAAGCAGAATCTGTAGGGGTTTTAAGAGGGAATATCGGAAACGCAGCGGAATCGCGGAAAATCAAAATTTTCCGATTTCAAAACTTTTTCTCGGATTAATTAATAAACTAATTTATTTAATTATTCAATTATCAAATTCTGAAAAATTACACAAGAGCTCAAATTTCTTGGTAATTACCGAATTGCCCCAAAACTTTGTAAATTGATTATTTTAACCCAAAAATTATCAAACATAATTTTGGATGATTCTAAATCATTTCTAAAATATTTTTCAACACATCTAATGCATCAAAATCAGATTTCACACAAATCCCCAATTTTTGAGCAATTGCCGTGAGCACCCCAAAATTTCCAATTAATTGTAATTTGGTCCCTTTTGTTCAAAACATGCCAAGATCAAATCCAATCAACCTAAAATTTTACATGCATCATATTAATACCATAATACATCACATATATGAAAAGCCCCAAATTTGGAGTGGGTTAAGAACCCTAATTTTTCAATTTCATCAAATTGTCCAATTTCACCAAATTTACAAAATCCAACACTTTAATTCATTCAATACTTCACCAATCAAGCCTCACCACTTTGAAACAACTCTATAAAAATTCTAGGTCACCAATGAGTGGCTTACTAACTCTAGAATGGCAACTTTGATTTTCTAAAAATCAAAAGAGAGCTTATGAAACCATTTCAAGCTCACTTTGAAACTAAACATGCATACATCTTTCTTCCAAGTTCATAACCAATTAAAACATAAACTATAAGTGAAGAGACAACATCAAAGAAACACAAGATGAAGCTAAGGATGTTAGAAACATTTTCTATGTTGAAAGCTTTAAAGAAAAACTTACAAAAACATGATTTTTCCAAGCTTTGTTCTTTAGCCTCCAAGTCTTTTTCTCTCAACTCTATTATGTTTATTGGTAACTTATGAACTCCTTAAACCCTAAAAGTGAAACAAAACAATATATACCCTCCAAAAATTGCCTTGGCCGAAATTTAGGGGTTATATAAAATATCTAGATATTTTTTGTTTCAATTAAAGTTACTTTAATCAACTTGCAAATTTTATCATTACACATTTAATGAAAATTCATAAGTAAACAAAAGCAACTCAAAAATATAACACTTATATTTAAATTAGGGTGTTGGCCGAATTTAGTTAATAGAAAAGGAAATTGATATTTCAATTTTAAACAATTTAAAACAAATATCTTAAGAAGTCAAAATCATTTTGACAACCTTTTCTTTAAGTATAAAGTCAACAATTTACACTTATAATCATTTCCTAACTTTATCATTTGGTGAGATATTTATATTTTAATTATATTAATCTATAACAATTAAATAATTAATTAAATATAAATATCTCAAATATATGTATTATATTTACTTTAAATATCTCAAATACATTATTAATGATAAATGTCAAATACCTTTATTTGACAATTTATTAATGTATATTTAATAATATCATATATTAAATACAAATACACATTAATTAGGAAATGATGGTTCGGCCCGTTTGCATGTATTTTTCGTTTAAAAATTAAACGATTTATAAATAATCATCATTATTCATAAAAGTTGTCATAGTGCTCTACGTATATATTTCATTAGTGAGACTCTCTAGATTCAGGTATATCCGTCACAAAATCCAATTTCGTGTTCATAATTTACCCACCCGTAAATTATGACGGCCACGGATAAACTAGCTGAATCATACAGGTCGAGGTCATTGCATACGTATAATCCCTATGTCAAGGTATCCGGATAATCCCAGAGATATAGATGTAAACGTCAAATCTCTTTAGGTATTATCACGTCGACGTATCTATTAGCAATCTCTAAATAACATTCGGAACTTACTTCCGAAGTATACTGTGGCCACAGATTTAACAGACTGCTAATCATATATGGACTACCTATGCTTTGTACACAGAACTGATGGATCATATCTTGATACACACAGGATATCCTGAGGATCGGTCCACACCCAACGAACAGACAGAGGTCTGATCTAAATAGATCGGTGACGTGACTGCCACCTAAGTGTGGAAGATGTCTCATACATCCACATTGGTATCTCAAGTCGAAGGACCACTATGTTACTCAACCCGAGAAGATTCTTATTGACGTTGGTGTATCATCTATTAAGAATCTTCGGTGAGTCGTTCAGTGTTTATCAGCTATAAACACCTACACGTCTATACGAGTCTCCCCAGACTCGTGATTCATTTGGATAAACCATCGAACCAAGTCTCGATATACGACATGTACTGGTCTCAACGGATTTGACTAACCGACTCGTGTTAGTGAATCTTGACCATGAACTATATTTGATAATATACATTTAGGAGTGACATTTCCCAATGTCAATTACAAACTAACTTTGTAACTGTGTACTACATTATATATTATCGGACCTTTGTCTAATATATACATATCATTAAACAATATTTAGTTTCAATCTAATCGTAATCAGATCGAATACGTATATAAAAACAAGAGGCGCAACCATAAATAAGTAATATTATGGAAAATTGGATGTTTGTATTCATGAATCAGACATAAATACGGTCCGGATTGGCGCTCTGAGCACCAATCCCAATAGAATCCGCTAAGACCAGTATATGTCGTATATCGTGACTTGTCTGATGGTTTATCCCAGTGAACCACGAGTCTCGGGAGACTCGTATAGACATGTAGGTATTTATTTGATAAGCACTGAATAACTCACTGAAGGTTTCCTAATAGATGGTACACCAACGTCAATAGGAACATTCTCGAGTTGAGCGAGCATATTGGTCCTTCGACTTGAAATACCACAGTGGGATATATGAGTTATACTCCACATTTTGATGGCAGTCACGTCACCTATCTATTTAGATCAGACATCCGCATGTTCATTGGGTGTGGATTGATACTCATGATATCCAGTGTGTATCAAGAGATGATCTGTCAGTCCTGTGTACAGGGCATAGGCATCCGCACATGTTTACGATCTAGTAAATCCATGGCCGTGGTATAACGTCGGAAACCATTTCCGAGTGTTATTTAGAGATCGTAAATTGAAAGTCGACTATATTATACCGAACGGATTTGACGTTTTCATCTATATCCCATGTATAATATGGATAGCCTGTGACCGAGGGATTATATGTATGCAATGACCTCGGCTTGCATAATTTAGCGAGATTATCTGTGGTCGTCATAATTCATGAGTGGGTGAATTATTGACACGAAATTAGATTTCGTGACGGATAAACCTAAACTTAGAGAGTCTCACAATATGAAGTGTACTCGTTGAGCACTTAGGCAACGTGATATGAATAATACAGATTATTCATAATACTTCATCGGATTAAGTGAGTTAATTTGAATCGTTTAATCGGTTAAACGATAATGCATGCATTATGAGATTTTGTCCGATAATGATTATTGTGTATTTATATTTAATACATAATACGATTAGATACACATTAATTATTCGTCAAATGAGATTTTGACAAATTCCATAAATATATGTATTTGTTATTTATTGTAAATAAAATACATATATAATAATAATTATATTAATTGATTATTTGAATATTTAATTATTAAATATTTAAATGATTAATTAATTAAACTTTTTCCATAAATATTATGGAATTTGTCTAATTATGATTGGTTCAATGGCATGACTTTATTAAGCTTAGATGTTCAAATTTGATTTGTCCACCTTTGAGTATATCTTGTTTGATTTTTAATTTAATGAAATTAAAAATGCAAAATTCCAAAAATACCCTCAAATTATCGGCCAAAGAGGATTTAAATTAAAAAAAAATTATTTTCTTCCTCACTTGGCAATCTCCATGGCCAAGAGTCATAAGAAAAAAAAAGGGTTTCAAATATGTTTGATGATTCCATGAAGAATTGAAGGAAAAATCAAAGAAAAAGGCTAAGGATTTAGGAGATTTAAGGTAAGTCTTCAAAATCCTAAGCTTGGAAATCTTGTTTCTTGTTTCTTGATGATTTAGAAATGTTCTAGGGTTCCTTCAAATCTGAAAAATTAGGGCTTTTGGTTGTGGATGATGGATTGGAAGTTATATTGCACGTGCGAAGTATATTTGGAAGTAATTAGTGTAATTATTGTCAAATTTGATCAATTATTGATGAGTTGTTATTCTAGAGTGTTATGACCACTCTTGTGACACCTAAAATTGTTATTGGGTGCTTCATGTGTGGTGACTTTGGTTGGTGTTATGATTAATTAGATTAATCTTGAAAATTTGGATTTAAAGCATGAAAATTTGAATTTTTGGTTTCTGGTTAAGATTCTGTAAAACTGGAAATTTTGTGATAAATTTGATGTCATATGAATGTAATGGATGTGTTTTGGGAGTTGGAACAATTGTCGGAAAGTATTTCCAAGTTGAAATAAGCGAAAACAGCCAAAAACGGCGTTACCGGGTGACTTTTAAGTCAATCGGGTGACGACTACCCAAACAGTGAATCTGTCACTGTTCGGGCAGCCCATGAACTTCCCTGACACTATTGGGGCTGACCTGGGCAGTCCCCATAAGTGTCGGTGGTCGGTTCAGTCGAAAACGTATTTTGCGGAAAAAAGATTTTCGTAAAAGTTTCGCGACGTTTCAACTTTATTTATGTCAATATTTGATATTGAATAAATATTTTTAGGTGAAATATGAATAAATTATTCATATTAGATATTGAATAATTTTTTTGGTAATTTGAAAAAAAAATTAAATTATGATTTTGCTCGAATCGCACTTCCGCTGCGCCCCTCGCCCTAAAACCCTAACACTAATGATGGTTGGTTTAACGATGAGGCTAAAGGTATCTTTGTAGTCAATATCGGGACGTTGATTATAACCTTTCGCAACTAAACGGGGTTTGAATTGATCAATTGTGCCATCTGATTTTTTTTTTACCCGAAAAACCCATTTGCACCCGATTATGTTACAGTTCAAAGGTGGTGGTACAAAATCACAGGTTTCATGCTGCATGAGAGCTGTGAGCTCATGTGACATGGATGTATGCCATTGAGGTTGAGATAAAGCTTGGTTTACACACGATGGTTCAATGGTCTTAGGGAGTGGATGTTTTGATACAGAATTAAGTTGTTTGGGTTTGAAGATGTTATTCATGGATCAAATGGTCATAGGATGACTGCGATGAATAGACGGGTCAAGTGGAGAAGAGAAACTCGAGTTGGGAGGGTCGATGGCTTGTCTTAGCGGTGATATAGCAGGGGAAATAGAGGAGATCAATGGGGGAGTTATTCAGAGAATGACAGAAACCAGAATTTGAAGAGGGAATTTATTGAGGAGAAGAGTATGAGATGAGAGTACCTGAAGAGGACGCGTCAATGGCAACTATACTTTCCGGAGTCGAAGAAGAAGCTGGCAGGGGAGATGAGGTGGAAACATGCAGAGGTGGTATACAGTCATTAAAGAGCAAAAAGACGGGTAGGGTTGTCGTGGTGGGAGTGGATGATGGCGGAGAAGACACATGGAGGATGGTTGATTCATAAAAAAGAACATGCCTAGAGATATAAAGCTTGTGAGTGTTGAGATCAGGGCATTTGTAAGCAATTTAAGTGGTAGAATATCCTAGGAACACACATGCTGTGGATTTTAGCTGCAGTTTGTGAGTGTTGTAGGGGCGTGTGAGAGAGTAGCAAAGACACCCAAATTTGTTTAATTTGAGATAATTAGATTTTTGACCAAAAAGAGCCTCAAATGGGGAAATATTATGCAGAATTGGTGTGGGGTGCCTATTGATGAGATATGATGCGGTATGGAAAGCATGAGGCCAATAAGAGAGAGGTAACAAGGCATCATGTAGAAGGGTGAGGCCGATTTCGACCAGATGATGATGGCGGCGTTCTGAAACACCGTTCTGTTGTGGGGTGTGAGGGGCGGTGGTGTAGTGGCTGATACCATTGGTTGATAAAAAAGATTTTAAGGCAATAAATTCTCCACCATTATTAGAGTGCAGGTTTTTTATTTGAGTTTGGAAGCGGGTTTTGACCATTTTTTTAAATTGAGGAAAAATTAGAAAGATCTCGGATTTGGTAGTCATGGGATAGAATCATATGAATTTTATGAAATGATCAACCAATATAAGATAATAGCGAGAACCGTCAATGTTAGTGTATTTTGAAGGTCCCTAAACATCAGTATAAATGAGTTCAAGTGGTGTATGGCTTTGAAAACTATTAGAATGAAATGGTTGTTGATGTGTTTTATTGATAGAGCATGAACTACATAAGTTGAATTGTTATCGTTGGATGACAGTACGTAGGAAGACAGATTTTTTTAACAAGGTAGCGGACAAAGCGAAGAGAGGGGTGCTCAAGACGTTTGTGCCACCCATCAATTGAGGTCCGTTCATACACATTAGCAACCATTTTTTAAGGAAGAGACATTGTGGATTCCAGAAAAATGTAGACGCCATTATCACATTCCCCGCAAAGCAGAATCGTCCCCGTGTTTTTGTCATTCACAAAGATATGAAAGGGTGAAATTCAACAAGAACATTATTTTTCTTGGTAAAATGATGAACTGATATTAAATTTTTGGAGATACTAGAAACACAAAAAGTATCACTTAAAATAAAATTGTGTTTGGGTAAGCGTATGTTCAGAGAACCAATGTGTGAAACCATAAAACCTGAGCCATCACCAAGAGCGACTTCATCAGTACCATCATATTCCAAGTGAATTGATAAATTTGTAATATCATTGCTGAAACGGCGGCCGTCATATTGGGGACTATTACGTTGGTGAGCTGGGCTTTGACGTCGGTGCCCATGTGCTCAATATGATTGTTTAGAGGAGTCAACCTCAGAAGAAGAGTGCCATTTAGCCGTGTAATTGGCTGTCATTACCAACCGCTGACTAGCAGTTTCCATTCGACGAAGATAAGACTCGTGACCAACCAGAAGGTCATGCAGCTCTTGAAAGACCAGTGACTTCTCACGGGCTTGAATGGATGCAGAAATTTCCTTAAAGTCAGGCCCTAACCCATTCAAGACATAGGGAGTTAGGTCGTCATCTGAAAGAGGATGATCAATGATGGCGATTTCATCTGCCAAGGTTTTCACAGCATGGAGATAATTTGTGATTGCTTGATTGCCATGATGGATTAAGGTGAGATCCTCCTTTAGCTGCATAGCATGATTGCGAGAGGCGCTAGCATAGAGGTTTTGAAGATTTTTCCAAGGCTTCATGAGAGGTTTTTGCCGTAGCAATGAGAGAGGTAATTGACGCATATGTGGAGGCGAGAATGGCACTCAGGATAAGCTTATCTTGTCGGACCCTGTGCATCTTTCAGAGCTTATCAATAGCGGTACTGGTGGAGGTAGGGCAGAGAATAGTGCCTTCGACATAGTCAATTAAATCATACCCAATGAGAAGTGCTTCGAATTGAGCGCGACATTGAGGAAATGTGGAGGGAGTTAGTTTTTCATTGATTTGGGCAGTAATGTTCATGGAGATTTGTTGTAGAAGATGGTTGTGTGGTGAGGGAAAATGTTGGTTGATGATCAGAGGAAGAAGACATGGCAGAGACTTGGATCGTTGGCTCGTGAAAGGCTAGCTCTCCTGATACAATATAAAAAAAAATTCTCACACAATTAACAGTACAGAGGCTGAATTATATACACAGTTGGTGGGAGTTATTTTTGGCAATCTATACCAGTTTTGCCAAATATTATATGGCTGTTACAAAATTAATTTTGGCCGAATAATTTGGCCTGATTGCAGACTAAATATGCTCTGTCAATCTTGTCGTGAAAGCTTGCAAGTTTGGCCTGAATTCATGCAATCTGCTGTTATACAGCTAATGTAGCAGATTCATGAAGGGGACTTGCATGAATATGAAGTTGCCTTTTCAATGGTGGCAATGGCCAATGAGCCCATGGCTAAAATTTGACTTTTATGGCATTGTAGGATTCATTAAGGGCCATCAAGAATTGATAGACACATTCTTTTGTTGATATTCTTGAAATTCTTTGACAGAACCATAAGAACTGTTGATGGTGTTTTCAGGCACTATGATATTTAAAACAGCACGACAATGGTAGAAGGGTAATTCCCTTCTTGGGTGAGATCACTAATACCGACCCGAACCATAAAAAGCCAGCAGTAAGGGCCCGAGCATTTTACATTAAAAGGCCGACCACATTTTAAGTTAAAAGACCGACCACAACAGGAGGAGACCGACCACTTGAATTCAAAATGACCGGGCACTTATCAGGTCGACAGCAGCACTCCCAGTACAAAAAGACTATCATGACCGACCACATGAAGACCGGGAGTATGGCAGGATATGCTCCAGAAGATAAGTTATCCTACTTTCATTGGAAAACTAAGGAGTCAGAGTCCTAGTAGGATAAAGGAAGTAAAAGATAGATTTGATAAAGGTTTCCTTGAGGGAGCATGAGATTATTTCAACTAGGAAACCTCATACTAAGAGGAATCTGATTCCTTCACTATTATAAATAGAAGGGTAGAGTATGTGTAAAAGGCATCAGAATCATCAAACTCTGACTTGTAAAACACAAAAAAGATCTGAGAATCGTGTTCGAGTAATAAAAGTATCATCCTGTTTGTGTCCGTGGACGTAGGTCGGATCCGAATCCACCGAACCACGTTAAATCTCCTTGTCGATTGGTGTATTATCTGTCTTTTGCTAAGTTTGCTTTTGGTCCCCCATAACCAAACAAATTCACTATTGAGGGAGGATTGTCTCGGGAGTAATATTCCCATATTGCCCTGAGACCAAAATCCGCCGTCAACAGTTGGCGCCGTCTGTGGGGAAGACGAAACAAAAAGCAGTTCGCGTAGTAAGACGATGGCAGAAGGCGGAAATCACCAATCGTCGGGGAATCCGGCTACAGATTGGATGAAGAAGATGGAAGAAAGTAAGAAATCCATGACGGATCGGCTGGAGAGAATGGAGGAATGAACAACGAAAGACCTGAAGTCGGAACCAGTCGAAGAAGGGGTGAAAAAGCAGAAGGGAAAAAAGTGATAGACACAAGTGAAGACGATAGACCCAGGAGGAGGGGCCCCTATGGGATAAAATCTGTAGTTGTAGAAAAAGATTCACAAACAGAGGACACGTGGGAAGAATAAGAAGAAGGAAGACCATCACCGGATCCATCCTATGACAGTCTCCACGACTCCAGAAGAGAGGACATGGAGCATAGCGAAAGTGTGTGGGAAATTCCAAAGGATGAGGAACGCCGCACCCGGGGCAATAGACACACGGAGGGGCACAGGATACGACATGGCGGCACAAGCAGTGAAATAAAGTCTTGGTTAAAAAATGAGATGACCAAGTGGGGAGTAGGCCTCAAGACCGATGCATGGGATACCCGGGATAGCGAGGAGGAATCTCCCCTCACGGAAAAAATAAGGTCGGCAAAATTCCCAAAGCGATTCAGCATGCCGACCATGGCACCCTACAAAGGCCACTCTGACCCGAAATCGCACATCGAGAGCTTTGTCTTGTTGATGGAAGTCCAGGGAGTAGTAGGAGATGCCATCTGCAAAGTGTTCCCCCTAACTTTAGGTGGACCCGCCATCCTATGGTACAGAAGTCTGGCTCCGGGGAGCATCGGAGGCTTCACACAACTTAAGAAGTCGTTCATTCGACACTTTAAAGGGGCCTGCGTCCCCAAAAAGACGATTGGAGAATTAAGACTTATGAAGCAAGGAGATGACGAGCCCCTGAAAATTTTATTGAGAGATACCACAACATGGTACTGGAAGTCGGGGGATATGAGTCCCTAGAAGCCCTAGAAAGCTTAAAAGGAGCCCTAAAGGTCGGGAGACTATGGACTCATCTAAGAATCCAGGACACGCCGGATTATGCCACCGCTCTAGAGGTAGCCCGGAAGTTCGTCTTGGTAGAAAGCGAAGAAAAGATCTCCCGAAGGGGGACGGCCATTCGGGAAAGAACAGCAAGAACAGAGGCCCCCGACGACCGGACAGGGAATTCAAAAGATTCAATCCGAAACCCAAAGAATTCAAACCGATACCTCGAAGAGATCAGGAAAGAGGGGTCGCGACCCAGGTGAATCATGTAGTCCGAAGAAGAAACATATATTCCCCTGAGCAAGCCACCAGGGCGAATCATCATGGAAATACAGGAAAAAAGGCCTCTTGATAGAACCCGACCTCAGGAGATTCCCCCCAGATAAAAGGAACCAGAAGTCTTACTGCATACATCATAACCTGAGGGGGCACACAACGGACGAATGCAAAGATCTGCGGGAACAGATGGAGGACCTAGCCCGAAATGGGTATCTAAATAGTTATATCGACCATGAAACCATGGCGGCCAGACAAAGGGCACGAAACCGACAGGTGAACATCATCGCATGGGGAAGTACACTGGCCGGGGACTCTAACCGGTCAAGAAAGAACTATAGCCGAGCTCAAGGGGCAGAGGTGCTAGGAACAGAAAGACCCCCGACACTACAAGGGGGTCGGTCGGTGCCCATAATGTTCACCGACGAGGATGCACGAGGGGTGAGTTTTCCCCATGATGATGCGCTGATAATCAAAGCTACAATCAGCGGCACAGAGGTGGATAGAATCCTGGTAGACCCCGGAAGCGCGGTAGACATAATATCCAAAGAAGCTTTAGAAAGCCTGGGAGTAGAATACGTAACCCTAACTAATGACGGCACCCCCTATATGGTTTTGGAGGCTCAACGGTCATCCCGCTGGGAAGAATACAACTGGCAACAACCATCGGAACTCACCCCAGAACCCGGACAGTCATGGTAAACTTCACCGTGGTGGACTGCCTGAGCAGTTACCAAGTCATTGTCGGCCGGCCTTTTATGATGAAAACAAAGGCTGCGATGTCCTGTTACTACTTGAAACTGAAATTTCCTACCCGGGAAGGGATCGGAATCATATGCGGAAGTCAGAAGATAGCCCGTAGTTGCTTCGCCACTCTCTCACGGGAACCCTCTGCATCGAAGGAAGCACCAGGAAGAGGCAAATGGGGGAAGACGAGGAAAATCCAAGGAAGGACCCGGGTCCGCGCCCAGACAAAGTTGCCCGGCTAGAGGCAGCCGAAGAATTAGAAGAAGTCAACCTGTTTGGACCGAATAAAAGCATAAAGATATGGGGAACTTGGACGAAATCCTAAAAAAGGACCTGCTGGAATGCCTACGGAAGTACCCCGACATCTTCGCATGGGGACACAATGACATGCCCGGGATTGATCCAAAGTTCATCAGTCACCGCTTGGCAGTAAACCCGACACACAAACCATTAAACAGAAAAGAAGAATCTTTAACCAAGAACGGTGCAGAGCAGTGGCGTCCGAAGTGGAAAAACTGTTAAAAGCAGGCTTCATCAGAGAAGTCAAGTACCCAGAATGGGTTTCGAACGTGGTATTGGTAAGGAAAGCAAACGGGAGGTGGAGGATGTGCGTGGACTTCACCGACCTCAACAAGGCGTGCACGAATGACAGCTTCCCACTGCCAAACGTAGATCAGCTGGTAGATACGACAGCCTGCAAGGGACTGCTGAGCTTTATGGACGCCTTCTCAGGATACAACCAGGTCAAAATGCACCCTGCTGACGAGGAGAAAACAACTTTTGTCACCGATCAGAGGCTTTACTGTTATAAAGTACGTAGGAGCCACCTTTCAGAGACTGGTCAATAAGATTTTCAAACCAGTCATTGGCACAACAATGCTGGTGTATGTTGACGACATGATAACAATGTCTGAGGCGCCAGGGTGTCACGTGACCGACCTGAAGAAAACCTTTGAGTTATTGAGGAAATACCATTTAAAACTCAACCCAGAAAAGTGTGCCTTCGGGGTGGCCTCCGGGAAGTTTTTAGGCTACATGGTGAGCTCCAGGGGCATAGAAGCAAACCCGCAAAAGATACAAGCCGTACTGGACTTGAAATCTCCCAGGACGGTGAAAGAAGTTCAAAGTCTAACCGGCAGGCTAGCCGCGCTTAACCGATTCATCTCCCGAGCAACCGACAAATGCCACCCTTTCTTCAAAGCCATCAAGAAAGCCCAAAAGGGGATCGACTGGACTCCGGAGTGCGAAGAGGCCTTCCAACAACTGAAACAATATCTAGCACAGCCCCCGCTCCTAGCAAAACCTCTCCCAGACAGAGAGACATTATACTTATACTTGGCTGTTTCAAAACACGCAGTAAGTTCGGTGCTGGTGCAAGAGGCCGACCGAATCCAAAGACCAGTATACTATGTCAGCAAAGCCTTGTTGGACACAGAAACCCGGTAGTATCCCGTACATGAACTAGTCGCCCTATCTTTGATCACCGCAGCTCGGAAATTGCGGCCTTACTTCCAAGCCCACCCTATCAAAGTTTACACCGACCACCCCTTGCGACAGATCTTACAAAAACCAGAGGCCTCGGGAAGGTTGATGAAGTGTCGGTGGAGTGGAGTTAAGCGAACACGACATCTCCTACCTTCCAATAGTAGCAATGAAAGGACAGGCTTTGGCAGATTTTGTTGCAGAATTCACCGAACCCCAGATCTTGACGGTAGGGGAAGACAAGTGGGAGATGTCAGTAGACGGGTCTGTCAGCTCACAGGGCGGCGGAGCCGGGATCGTGTTAAAAAATAACAAGGGGGAAGAAGTATTGTTTGCCTTAAGGTTCGCCTTCGAAACCACAAACAATGAAGCCGAATACGAAGCAATCTTGGCCGGATTAAGGCTATGCACAGTAGTGGGAGTCCACAACGTGGTAGTAAGGAGTGACTCTCAGCTAGCCATTCAACAACTAAATGGAGAATTTCAGGCCAGGGAGCCGACCATGATAGCTTACTTAGCCGAAGTAAAAAGTTGATGGAGAAAGTGGGGAACGTACGCTTCGAACAAATCGGACGAGAAGACAACTATGAAGCAGACTCCCTGGCCCGGCTCGCATCCTCAATGAAGACGAGGATGACCCCAGAATAATCCCTCTCATATGCCTCCGAGAAGAAGCATATGGGAGCTGAAGGTAGATATAGTAGAGAGGGAGGCAAAAACTCATGGATGCAACCGATTAGGAGATACCTGGAAACAGGGGAAACCCCTAAAGACAAAAAGGAGGCCAAGAAACTAAAATTCAAAAGCACCAAGTTCTCCCTGATCGAAGGGGTGCTCTACCGGAGAGGCTATACCCTATACCCCTCCTGAGATGTTTAACAGAGGAGGAAGCAGATTATGTGCTCAGGGAAATTCACACGGGCATCTGTGGAAGTCACGCCGGAGGAAGATCAATCGCCTTCAAAGCCTTAAGACAAGGATTTTACTGGCCGACCATGCATCAGGACGGTGTGCGGATAGCCCAGAAATGCGAGGGTTGTCAGAAAAATGCCAACATCCACCATCAACCAACCACAAACCACACAATAACCACCATGTCCAGCCCCTGGCCGTTCGCACAGTGGGGGCTAGATATCATAGGGCCAATGCCAAAAGGGCGAGGGCAGGCGAAATATGCAATCGTGGCCATAGACTATTTCACAAAATGGGCAGAAGCCGAGCCGCTATCCACCATCACGGAGAAAAAGGCCACGGAGTTTGTAAAAAAGAACATAATCTGCAGGTTCGGAATCCCCCGGGCGATCATCACCGACAACGGGAAACAATTCGATAGCAAAAGATTCAGGAAGCTCTGCGAAGACCTCCAGATTGCTTTAAAATTCGCCTCGCCAGCCCATCCCAAGTCAAACGGACATGTTGAGGCAACAAACAAGACCATCAAGGCAAACCTTAAAGCTCGGCTCGGATCATGCAAATGCTTATGGGTCGAAGAATTACCAGAAGTGTTATGGGCACATCGGACGACCTACAAAGATTCCACAGGGGAAACACCATTTTCCATATCATACGGATGTGAGGCCGTCATCCCAGCAGAAATATGGGTAGCAACTCACAGGGTCCGCCACTTCGGGAATGAGCAGAATGAAGAACTTATAAAAAACCACCTCGACCTGATCGAGGAAAGGAGAGAGAAATCAGCTATGAAAGCAGCAGTCTACCAACAAAGAATGGCCCGCTTCTACAACAGAAGAGTTCGGACCCGCTCCTTCCTCCCGGGCGACTTAGTATTGAGAAGGGTCACCTTAAACACCCGGCGACCAGAGGAGGGCTCGCTAGGTGCCAAGTGGGAAGGGCCATACAAAATCACAGAGGTGGTAAGGCCATGAGCTTACTTCTTGGAACAGCTGGACGGCACAAGATTAAAAAAGCCATGGAACGCCGAGATGTTGAGAAAATACTTTCAGTAAAATCTCTCTTCCCCCCTTCTTTGGCAGCAACCCAATAAGGGACAGAAATTCAAACACAAAGCCTCTCTCAAAATGACCCGCAGAGAGTTGTAAGAAGGGCAGTATGTCCCCGAATATAAATAAAACTTTCTTTTTTCACCCGCTCTCCTAAAAATAATTTTGCAAAACCATATTCAAAACCCCGGGGACATACTCAATACAACGGTCCAAGGTCAAAAGCACAAAACCCGCAACTACCCGACCACGGCTACCACCATAAAGAAGCACAAGTCACACCAGAATCAGTCGACTCCATACAAGCATCAAACAGCAGGGGCGAAGGTGAATCAAAGTATAGATCCGTGAGAAGCATAGCACGGGGAGGGAGGATGATACCCCCGTGGCGATTGCTTGCTCCAAGTGTTACCAAACATAAGGAGGAATATGCCCTTAAAGCTTCGAACACCTCGGGGTTGGATCTTGTTCCGCCGAGGTCACTTGACTATTCGGCTCGGGGTCGGGTTACGTCCCACCGAGTCATGCTCATTGGTCTGGGGACGAGACATTCCCCCAGAACCAAGTATCTCTCTTGGCTCGGGGTCCTCAGGGACATACTCGATGCATAGGATCCGTGAGAAGCATAGCACAGGGAGGGATGATACCCCCGTGGCGATTGCTTACTCCAGTGTTACCGAACATAAGGAGGAACATGCCCTTAATGTGTCGAGCACTCTTTTGATCCTCACTTACCCGATGTAATGGATCCGTGGGAAAGCATAGCACGGGGGATGATGATGCCCCCGTGACGATTGCTAACTCCAGTGATGCCGGACCTAAGGAGGAATATACCCTTAGTATCCCGGACACTCTTTGATCCATTCATCATTTGGATCCAAGAGAGGTGCAGCACGGGGATGCGTTACGCCCCTGTAGCGTGTGCCTGCTCCAGCGTGGTAAGGAGGAGCCCTCGCACAATACACAGGCTCCACAGTGACCCGACGTATAGAGGATGTGCCCTTACCATTTTAAACGCTCTCTGATCCAAATCCTGGTTCGCCGGGACACTGAATTGAAAGATTCAGAATTGTGTTTTGGAAACCTCGGACATGACGCTGTTTTAAGGAATCCGTGCTGTTGTTTACGCTTGTGAAAAGTTTTTGGGACAAGTGCTAAGTCACCCCCACCTTTTGATTTTATTTTCGAAAGTTTTGTTTTTATTTTTTCGTCGGCCTGACAGGGGGACGCCCAAGTCAGATTCGACAGGGTTTTAAAGATAGATACACTTCCCATCTGAATAGATCCCAAGGATTAACCAATGCTCGGGGCTGGATTCGTTCCGCCGAGGCCACTTGGTTAATCGGCTAGGGGCTGGATTACATTCCGCCGAGGACATTCAATTATTCGGCTCGGGGCTGGATTACGTTCCGCCGAGGCCATTTAATTATTCGGCTCGGGGCTGGATTACGTTCCGCCGAGGCCATTTAGTTATTCGGCTCGGGGCTGGATTTCGTTCCCCGAGGCCACTTGGTTATACAGCTCGGGGTCGGGCCACACCCCACCGAATCTATCTTTCGGACTGGGGACGAAAACATTCCCCCAGGGCCAAGTGTTCCATACAGCTCGGGGTCGGGTTACGTCCCACCGAGTCGGTGTTCTTTAAACTGGGGACGTAACATTCCCCCCGGAGCCTAGTGCTTCCCTCAGATCGGGGTCGGGTTATGTCCCACCGATTCCACCGGAGCCAAATGTTTCTTACTACTCGGGGACGGATTACGTCCCTCCAGCTCATATTGTCCCCACGGAGAGGTCTCAAATGTTCGAAGGGAAACATAAAAAACGAAATAAAAAAAAAAAGAAAGACATAAATATATATATATATATATATATATATATATATATATATATATCATATATATATATATATATATATATATATTCAAAAAATAAAGTTTTACAAAAAAAAGATAAGTGTACACAGGGCCCCGCCCGGGTTACCCCTTTTTTAATCAGCCCGCGCAGGGGCAGGAAGTTCTTCCTCGGCTGGCTCAGACGATGAGGGATCAGCTCGGTCTCAAGAACGGGAACAGCAGCTTCAACCTCGGCAACATGGGAGACCTCTACTTCAAAGATTGGAGGTGGGATCTCAGAATAGTCCTCGCCAGGAGCAGGAATATCAGGTCGACCTCCTTGAGAAACCTGGGAGACCGGGGCAACCAAAATCGGGTCGGGATCCATCGCCTCCTCGATAGAAGGGGGGAGCCACTTCTGAAACTCCTCCTCAGATATTTCCCCTTTACAGAAACGGATGGCTGCATGGACTGGCCCCATATCCAGGTCGGGCAACACCATTGGTATAATTTCAACACAATCGCTGACCCCTTCAAGACGAATGGAGTCCCTCTCGGCCTCCCACTCGAGCTCCTTATCCCTGAGCTCGGCACGGGCCCGTCCTAGTTCCTCCTCCTTGGCCCGCAGCTTATACTCCACACTGCCCACTTCCACCTTGAGGATCCCAATCTCAGCCCGGGCATCCACCAAACTTGCTCTAGCTTCTTCAGCATTCTTGCGCTCCAGAGTAGCAGCAGCCCTAAGAGCTTTGTTTGTTTTGACAGCCTCGACCGCAGCCAGCTCATGGTCCTTATTCCTCTCCTCGGCACTAGCCAGCTTGGCCTCCACTTCAGAAAGACGATTCTGAAGCCTCTGGGCTTGACCGCCCTCGGACAAAAGGCTTATGAACAGGTCCTTATTTTTGGCCGCCAAATAATTTGCCTGCCAAGAAGAAAAAGAAGTCAGTTTCAAACAAAGTCTGAAAGACACCTCGGATGTAGAAAAGAAGAAAAAAGAAATAACCTGGGCCAACTGGGCCAACTGGGAGCACAACTTTGCGACCACCTCCTCGGGTGAAAGGTCCTCAAACTCGGAATCTTCTCAGGAGGTACAGCCCCGGCCAGCTCATTGAAAGCCGGTACCAAATGGGAAGTAGCCTCCCTAATATTCTTCTCAAGGTCATCAACTTCGAGAACCACATCACCCTTCAATTTTATAGAAGGACTCTCCTGCCGAACTGAAGTTTCTCTGCTCGGAGCCTATTCCTCCTCCAATTCCCGCCTCAATTGGGTATCCACAGCTCCAAACCGACGCTTCCTCCTCCTGGATGATCTCGGGGGGCTATCAGGACGGGTGGCACCCATTGGGGGCACCCGAGGAGATGAAGATAGACCTTGAGAGCTCGGCCGTTCTACCTCCACGGCCACATTTCTATCCTCGGAAGATTCAGGTCGTTTCCGAGAAGTACCAGCTCCACCTGGGCTAGTTTTTTTCGCAGCACCAGCCAACCGATCAAGGTACTTTGGTCTCCTCGACATGCCTGCAAGAAACAAAGACAAAAGAAAGGTTCAGGACCTGAGCATACAAAAAACAAAGAAGAAAAAAGAAAAAAAAAAGACGACACCAAACATGGTAAATAAACATGGGAGTTAGCTAGAAGATCAACATGCATCTACCTATCTGACCCGAGACCTTAGGAGGAACGGTTCGAACGAGACCCGATTCAAAAAATGCCACATCATTCACCAACTCCCTCCAATGAGCAGCATACCGCCGAGCCCAGAATACCCGCTGCCAGGACCTGATGGGAGACCTTGGGAGCATCCCTCCAACAGGCTAGGAGGAATAGAAAAAAAGGGGTAAGAATCCAAACATAAAAAAAAAAAAAAACTAGGGCAGAAAAGCTAAAGGTTAATCTCCTAACCTCCCGCTCTAAAGATGTCCGGAACCAAGGTCTCCTCTTCATCCGACCTCAGGGTCCGTCCCCAATCTACAGTGGCCCAGAACCAAAGATCTTTGAAATTCTTATTGGAGTCGGGGAGTTTTTGGACGACGTTTGACGAACTGTCGTAAGCAGAAAGGTAGTACCAACCGTGGTGAGTCTTTGGGTTGGCCTTCAACCGATATAACATCTTCACTTCTGCAAAAGAAGGTTCGCCAAGCCCCGCCCGATGCCAAGCTACATACAACCCGGCCAAAATCCAACAACTATTTAGACTTAGTTGACAGGGGGCGACCTCCATCTCGGCCAACATCCAGGCAAAGTAGGGTTGAATTGGCAACCGGAGCCCGCATTCGAAGAAAGCTGGAAGAAGGGCCACGGAACCCTCGTCAGACTGACTGGCACGATCACACGGAAGAGGTACCTCAAGAGCAATGTCTATCGGGATGTCATATCGTTGCCGAAGCAGTGCCAGATCATCCTCGGTTATCTTAGAAGGCCGAACCATGTCTAAGCCGAGCTGTCAAAGTCACCGGGCTCCGGATCCTTCCGAGGAACCCTTTGATGGTAAGAATCTTGTTCGATCTCAGAATGAGTGAGGGGTAGTATCAAGATCTTCCACGCTGGGTGCTCCCGAGCCAGAGGAAAGCTCTTCAGCAATAGGGGCCAAGGGTTTAGCAGGGTTTTCAAGGGGAGAACTGTCATTAGACATCCTAGACGTCCAGAAATAAAAAGGAAGGGAAGTCAGTCTATAGCTAAAACTCTAAAACTGCTCAGGAATTCCGAGAAAGCTAAGCATGTGGGTTCTAAAAATGCCCTAACAAAATCCGACAAGCCATAAGTCACTCCCTAGCAACATCAAATCTAACAAAGGATTCACAACACACAAAAAGAGGAGAGGTCGTTCAGAAAACTTACTTGTTTATTTCAGAAAGACTAAAGATTGCACAACACGGTTTGCTCGTCCCCTAAATTCGCAGGTCACGACAGAGAAAGAAGAACAATGCCCGGCTGAAAGAAACTTCGGGAGTATTGAGTCAAGTGAGTCACGGTTGAAATATTCACTGGAATGAGAGAAAGATTTGCCAAAAAGACTGCACAGTAGAAGCCCCGTCTTTTTATAGTCATGGGTGGGACGCTTATGGCCGTTGGATCGAGAAAAGAAACCCGGATGGACGCCAAATGTCAACTGCAAAAGAGGTCTGCCAAAATCAAACGAACGGTTGAGATCAGCACACTATTAAAACGCCCCTACACGGTCGATTCACTTTCTTTTTTGGCGGGAATCCGACAGATGATTGACAAGTGTCACACTTAGGAAAAACCCTAAAAGGTGATTTGATGGGCATTAAACAGACGTGACTGTTGTGCGTCTCAAGAAGAGGTGCTTGAAAAGAGGCGACGAAAATTTCGATTCAACCCCGGATCGACCACCAACAAAGTAATCAGCACACCATCTTTATATAGTTCCCGGCACCAACTCGTATACTCGTTGGAACCGAGAACTAGGGGACATATGTTGATGGTGTTTTCAGGCACTATGATATTTAAAACAGCATGACAAGGGTAGAAGGGTAATTCCCTTCTTGGGTGAGATCACTAATACCAACCCGAACCATAAAAAGCCAGCAGTAAGGGCTCGAGTGTTTTACATTAAAAGGCCGACCACATTTTAAGTTAAAAGACCGACCACAACAGGAGGAGACCGACCTCTTGAATTCAAAATGACCGAACACTTATCAGGTCGACAGCAGCACTCCCAGTACAAAAAGACTATCATGACCGACCACATGAAGACCGGGAGTATGGCAGGATATGCTCCAGAAGATAAGTTATTCTACTTTCATAGGAAAACTAAGGAGTCAGAGTCCTAGTAGGATAAAGGAAGTAAAAGATAGATTTGATAAAGGTTTCCTTGAGGGAGCAGAAGATTATTTCAACTAGGAAACCTCATACTAAGATGAATCTGATTCCTTCACTATTATAAATAGAAGGGTAGAGTATGTGTAAAAGGCATCAGAATCATCAAACTCTGACTTGTAAAACACAAAAAAAGATCTGAGAATCGTGTTCGAGTAATAAAAGTATCATCTTGTTTGTGTCCGTGGACGTAGGTCTGATCCGAATCCACCGAATCACGTTAAATCTCCTTGTCGATTGGTGTATTATCTGTCTTTTACTAAGTTTGCTTTTGGTCCCCCATAACCAAACAAATTCACTATTGAGGGAGGATTGTCTCGGGAGTAATATTCTCATATTGCCCTGAGACCAAAATCCGCCGTCAACAAGAATAATTTGGAATAACATTATAATATGCAAGTTCATCCCATAAGGTCTTCAATTTTGTGTAATAAGAAGTTATATATGGATGATTGCTCTTGGAGAAGAGTACATATAGGCACGTTTGATTTGAAACGCTCTAGTGGGGTTTCCTTTAGAAAAACGGCTGTAGATATCATCCCAAACTTCTTTTGATGTATTAGCATAAATAACGCTATTAATAATATCATGAGAGATATAATTTAATAACCAAGATAATACGATATCGTTACAACGCTCTCATTCTGCAACCTCATAGTCCTTTGGTTTCAAAATAGTTCCGTTGACAAATTCCATTTTATTTTTGGTAGCTAGATAAAGCCATTCGGATGACTTGGTGCCATGTAGGATAATTATCTCCGATAATGACTTGAGATACTAGGATAATACCTGGATTATTAGACGGATGAAGGTTTTTTGAGTAATCGAACCCGTGGATGTACTCGAATTGGTGGTGAGGCTAGATTTTTTACTCATGATGAGGGGAAAAATAATCAAAACTATGATACCATGTAAAATATAAGAGAATAATGAAGAGGAAACAATTATGAAATTGATTCGGTATGTTTTTTATGATATTATTGACTATATATACAAGGTAAGTATTTATAGGATACAATGAATGACAAATAAAGAAGCATGATGTGGAAATTATATGAATCATGTGATGCCTAATATAGATGCATAATATATATGCCTCTAAACTGGTCCAAGACATAGTCCTTTAATTTTGCCAACAATCTCGGTTGAGTTAAATCTAATAATTCCCGAGGAAACATCGAAACTTGAGATGGAGAGGTTCATATTGATGTCATTAACAAGGCCTGTGAAACCGAATCCATATAATAAACAGAAGATCATCATAAGGAGTTAGAAAAATACAAATACATTATTCTGCTGATTAAGGAGAGCCGCCACGGCGGTAGTGGCGGCGGCGTCAGTTGTTTCTGGTTCTCGCTGCTGGAGGTGGAATTGAAATATTCGTTTGTCCAGTTGGTGCTCTTTATGGTTACAAGATTGGATGCCAATGTTACTCATGACGACTTTGTTTATGTTGTACACGATGCAGCGATGTCAATATTGCAAGGCTACTACTCTCAGGATATTCATGCAAATTTTTCAGAGAAATTCATAGCACTAGATCCTGAGATGATTGAATTGTTGGATGAGTTATTAATTCCAGGATGATTGGCCTTGTTATTTGGAGGATATTGCACGGTTTCTGTTTAGAGAATCGGCTTGTGCTGCCAGGAACTAATAATCGAATGGAATTAGGAGATGTGATTATTTGCCCTTCTGGTTCTGCCCTGATGGCGATTTCAATATCAAACGCTCTGGGATGGAACTAAAGAAATGAATGGATCAGAATGTTTTCCCTCTCTTGTCAAAGAATCACTGTTTTTATTGGAACTGAAGAGGAGACAGGAGAGCGGTTGTTTCAGTTGGGAGTCATGGCAATGCCCTAACCCTACTGTTGCTGTTGATTGCACCAATATTATTTGAGTTTATGTGATTAGCTTTGAGTTTATGTGCTAGTGGCAAGCTATATATATATATTATAGATTGATTATAGCTAGTAAATTCGCTTCTTTTTTTTTTTCAATTATTTCATTAGAATTGTCTTTAGCTTTAGCTGTTCTCTAATCCTATTGTAGTTAATAAGTACACACCAAAGGACTCCAATTTAAGTCATTTTGCCAAATAGATAGACTAAATATTCTTAAAAAAAAAAAAAAAAAAAGGCTCTTGATATTTGAGTGCATGAAATTTCCGTTATAAACATAATTTGACGAAAAGTCATAATGTATCATTGAAATTAGGGGTGTTCATAGGGTTTGGTCACCCCGTGACCCGACCTGACCTGCGCGGGTCCAAAAAAATTACAAATTTTCCACCCGATCTTATAGTATTTTTATTATTTTTCTAACAAATTTATTATTATTTTTTAAAGTTTTTACTTTTATTTCATTTATTTATTATTTTTGTTGTATCAAAACTTTATATATATGATAATTTTTGGGACATAAAATAACTAATATTATATTTCAAAATAATTATTTCATTAAAAAAAATATTTTTTTTCCTACTAACCTGACCCGACCCACACCCGATCAGGTTTCACCTTCGTGTGACCCGATCCGCGACCCGACCTTTGCATGACCCGACCCGATCGATTCTCCCAAAATTTTAAAAAACCTGACCCGAACCGTAAACACCCCTAATTGAAATTATTCTAATTATTTCATAAATTCTATATCTCATATGCAATCCAATTTAAATTTAATTAATGTAATCCATACATAATCAAAGTAATAGTAAAAGGTTAAGAGAAAATAAATATAAAGATTTTGCATGGTTCCACAACACCGACATACATTCACATCGATAACGTTTTTTTTTTCCTGAAATTTTGCACTGCATAAGGGGGTATTTGTCACTTCTCACAATATTAGTATGTATTGTTACAATCTAAAATTATTTGAGAGAAAATGTATTTTCGTCAAAATTTAAGGGGAACAATATAATTATCCTCTTCTTATTTTTTTTCCTAGGATCTCTCTCATTCTTGCATTGCATGTCGAAGAGATTTGCTTGCTTGCAATGAAGATTAGGGCATAAAGACAAAGCCAACTTTACATATATTTTTATCAATTTTTTTCATTTTATTATACAGGTTGGGGAATATATATATATGTGTGCGCGCGCTAAGGGCACAACTTTTACCTGGCTGAGTGGCTGTCAAAGGTGAAAGCATAAAGTTTTTTTTTTTTAAAAAAAAAATTGTTGGAAACTCCGCTATCACCCCTCTTGGGATTAAGCGAAGCAAGTAAAATTTCCGGCTATCTCAGATTTTTACAAGAAACACATTCTCTGGATTCGAACCCAGGATCTGAAGGTCAGATTCTGAACCCTACGGCACTAAATCACGCCCCTTAAGGACATTTCCCTTCATCAACCTTTTGCACAAGTTAATACAAGTGTATCAATGATGTCTATGGATAGTTTTAAACATTTAATGTTCTTATTGTATAATTAAAATTTTCAAAAATCAAAAGTTTTCTAATTTCAATAATGAAAATTTAAAGTTATCAGTAAAGTTCCTTAGTTTCTAATTAGTATTGAGATGTTGTGGCTTAAAAATTATTGATGATATGTCGATGAATATTACAATATGCCTATGATAGTTATGGGAATTAATGAATAAGATAGATTGTCAAACCAAATTGCAATAGTTTACATTATATTTGGCAACAACTTCTAAAACAAAGGGCTTTAGTACATATTTGAAATTGTTGGGATTGTCAAATAGTCACATATCTGTTCATCTATTCTCAAATTATATATTATTATAATCACTTATCTAGTATAATTTAATTTAGCTAATTTATCACCTTATTTAGAGATGGCTATAAGGAAAATCGATACAGACAGTTGATTAATTTTACCCAAAATTATGACCCTGAATCTATAAAAAAATTCAATTTTTAATATATAATTGTTAACAGAAAAATAAATTTCTCCTAATGACGAAAATGTCGAACGTATCAAAGGACGAAAAGGCATGATGTATCTAAGGACGAAAAAGTATGGCGTCGTTCTGGACAGGGATGAAGAAGGATTCGACCCAGAAAGACTCAATTCAGAACAATTCGAGAAACGTGTAAAGAATGATGAAAGATGAATAAAGCGAAGGTACCATGAGGATGGCTAGCTATGAGTGGACGCTCTTACGGTTATTGCACAGACAGGCAAGAACCCCCACGATCTAGCAAGTTACCCAGCGGTTGCATGCACGATTCAGCAGTTGTGCACATGTTCCAGCAGTTACATGTGAGCAGGGAACGTGGGGGCTTAATGGGCTGAAGACAGCGAAACCGCTCGAGCATTTGGCGGAGCCATGCACTATAAAAGGCTCAGGTGTAGCAAGAAAGAAAGAGGAAGAAAAGAAAGATTCAAAATGAGTAAATAGTTTAAATTCTTAGCTTTGTAATTTTTAGGGCTGTAATTTGTGTGCTTGTGCCCCTTAAAGATATTTTCTTGGAATCTATCACCCATTTTTTGGGACTGTATTTCAGGAGGTTTCAACCTTACACGGGTACTAACGAAAAATTGTGCAAACAATAATATTACTCGTATATTTTTTTTATCGATGAGGCCTCTTTCTTAAAAATCGTATAAAATTCAAAACAAGAGTGCCGTTTCACTGTATTTCTTTGTTTTGTTTTTGTTTTGCTTTCATTTTTATTTTTTGTTTTTGTTTTTATTTTTTGTTTTTGTTTTTGTTTTTTTAAATATGTGAATATCCTTGCCCTATCGCGTATTGGCTAAAAAAAATAAGCCCATAAAATATGTCAAGACTTTACCCACGTGGTCTCCAATTATTTTTGACAGAATTGGTACCAACACTATCTAGCAAGAATCCATGTTATTGAACTCTTTCGATAACTTATCATTTGTGTTTTGCAATTCTTGGGAAATTTCGCACCTTCTCACTTGTATGGTTTTGGCATATCCGGAATGCCTATTTAATGGAAAAAAAAATTTAGAATATAATGATGATATCGCGTCATTTATGTAACAATTTATTAATATTTTACGACGAGTATTATAATTTTTAAAAAATATAAATAAATGATAATTATATTTAATACAACCACATATGTTATATATTTATTAATTAATGAAATCACATTGTCTCTTATTCATGGATGGCTCAAGCTTAGGTAAACCGAAACATATGATTAGGTCTCCGAAATTTGAGTAAAAATTACATATTATAGATCTCACTTAAATTTTTAAGCTATTTAAAGCTTATATTATGTTATAATTATATGAATTTAGACTCTATACTTTTTAACGACAATGCCAACATATTGCATTATAAACTTTTAAAAAAATAAATCTAAATCCTACATACAACTAATTGAAAATAAATAAAAATAATAATAAATGGCAGCATTAAAAAGGTAGGGAAAGATGAGCACGTGGTCCCAAAAATTGCAAAAAAGCAAGCGAGAAGTTTTGCTTTGGTTTAAATTGTAAAAGAAAATCAACAAACCAAATACAGCATTTACACTTTTTGTTTTTAAAAACTTATAAAATTGACCTATTTATATTTTCTATTCTCAAAACTAATCCACATTTTGATAAATATGTTTAATGAATGGTCAAATACAACAATTTCTTCTTAAATTACTCCTATATATTTATACAACAACCAACCATTTTCTCTTGTTTTTTTTACAAAAGAAATATCAAACCAACAATTACATGATTTGTATGATTAATGATAGTTTTATTTATTGGGTTTTGTTGTTATGATAGTTTTATATGAATAATTAAGTTAGGAAACACTTAGTATGATTAAAAAAAAGTAAGAAATTGATTTTTTTTTCCTTTTTGGAATATCGGAAAAACCTCATGTAATCTATATTTGGGTTATTGGACCCCGATATGGATACATGAGTAAACCAATATTGTTCCAAACTCTTACAAATGTGCTAGACGCCAGTTGGAGCCTTGACACCCACGTAGGCGTCTGCTTGGGACTCATGGCGCCAAAATTATTTTCAAACTTTATAATAATCTCGAAAAATCAATATTTTCCCATAAATTAACTTTAATTTTCGACCTATTTAATCATACTAAGTGTTTGGGAAAATAACAATTTTGTATAGTGATTTATTCTTGAATTTATGCTAGAGTCTTAAGTTCTCTAATTTCAACTTGTGAGAATAATTTGATTTGAAAATTTTGTCTTTAATCAATAAAAATATTTTTTCAAAATTAGATTAATTTTTAGGATGAAAAAATTAATGGGTCAATTTTATAAATTTCTTTTTCTTTAACAGCAGCATTTACATATTATTATTATTTTTGAATATATATATATATATTTATATATAGTTTTGGGTGTGTGTTATGAATTTTGTGTGGGTGGTTTATGTGTGAGAGGGACTATTGCCTGCCTATAACCATTTCAACTGTGGCACTGAAAAACATGGTGTTTTTATAAGTTTTTAAAGAGCAGGATAATTGCTATGAAAATGACATCCCCTTTTCCCTCTTTTTATAACATTGAATTTGAGTTGAAATATAGGTCAGCATTTTTGGATGGTTCTTCCTAAATTTTAGCAAAATGGTCCCTAGATATAGAGAAGATCTATAATACAATACAACGGATACATTACGTCATTCATATAACAATCTAATAATTTATTGTCACGCGTGATAAAATATTAAAAAATAATTAAAAATATGTATATTAAATCATAAAGACAATTTACTAATTTATTAGTGATGCTACGTTATCGTTCCTGTTGGACCAAAGGAGTAATCTGCCTGCAGGCTAATGTGAGAATTGAGAAATAAATAAATTTAATCCATATGTCATTCATTTATACTTCATTAAGAAATGGTCCTGATCTAGCTTAGCATGCACACGTATAATTAAGAATATTTTGAAACCTTCTAACTCCTAATTTTTAAATCATTGGGCACAAAAAGAAAGCATTATTATAATTATTAAGCATTTTTCCTTTAATATTTGGGTATATATATGAAGAATTTAGATTTAATACAGAACTGAACTATATTATATATGTTAAGCTTTTCATAATATTTTATCATGCATTTTTTTAATAACAATACACGATTAAGATTCGATTATATTTAAATTATTATTTAATGACTACCAAAAAAAATTAATATAAAACTAATTTAAAATCCACCTTTAAAAGGGTAAAGACTAGAGAGACATAATTAATAACTATGATGATAAGAATGGATGGTCATTAAATCATTTAAGTTTAGAGTCAGCTCTCTCAGGGTTTCATGATTACAAGTTTAGAGTCAGCTCCCTCAGGGTTTCATCATTACACTTTCTGTTGAAACAATCATAACAATATTAAAATTGACATGTAAATTTAAATTGCATTAATTCAAACTTCAGTCCCAAACCAAATAAAGTAATTCAAAGATGGCAGAAAGGAATGCATATAAGTGATTCATTTTTTTTCAAAACAATTAATTTTCCCCATAGAGTAAATTAAGAACATACTCTTTCATTTTTATCAAGTGATCATCATTATATGTTGTCTCCATTTTTTTTTTTTTTTTTTGGAAACGATGGAAACTCCGCCACCAAACCACCCATTCTAAGCCGCGGCGCAGGTAAAACCACCGGCTGTCCCAGGTTCTTACAAGAAGTGTACCCATGAATTCGAACCCAGAACCTCAAGGTGAGATCCTGGACTTACACCACCAAGCCACACCTTTGGGGATATGTTGTCTCCATTCTCATTCAGAAATAGAGTAAAATTCAAACTAGAGGATTAAACAAATGAATTTTATATAATTAAATCAAATGAAGAACAAGTTACATCCCCATCTAAAAAAAAATCCACAACATTAATGAGTCAGATCAATAAGTACTTGCAATATAGCAAGAGAAAATCAACAAACATACACAAAATAACAAAGAGTGATTAAAATTATATTAAAATTACTTGAAATCTCTTAATAATAATTTTAAAAACGCTAGTTATTTCATTACTCTCCTTCTCCTTCTGTGGTGGTGGCTGATGACATGTAACTCATGGCAAGAGAGGTTTCATTACATGGCGGCGCCATTGATGATGTGGATGCTTGAAATTGATGCTTGCAAGCTTGGCAAGTGACAAGCATGATAGTAGCACTAATCTTTTTTGTAGCTTGTTCTTTCAAAGCATGTGCCTTTTCGAGTTCAGCTTGTGCTTGTTGCTTTATCCTTTTAGCATTTGTAAAGTCAAGCTCAGCCATCTCTATCTGCTTCTTTGCTTCTTGCCTAGCCTCTTCAGCATATGCCTTTTCAGTCATGGCTAACTTTAGCTGCTCACTTGCGAAGTCTTTCAATCTTTTAGCTTCATTGGCATTGGTTTCTGAATTCAGATCATTACTTGACCCAATAGAAAGTTTCAAATAAGTTGCATGATTTTCAAACGAACTCTTTGTTGCATTAATAGCATTTGATGATGATAATGGTAGCAGTTGAAGTTCAAGATTGTGTTCTTGTTGATGATCAGAAGTTGAAGCATTATTGGAGGGACTAGTGATAGAAGCAGCTCTTGAAGAACAAGCTGCTGGCTGCGCATGCATTGCCTGCAATTCATGAGGCTGATGGACTCGCGGCATTGTGCAAGCATCTTGGTGTTCGATGAAACTCTCAACTCTGTAAGGATAAAAACAAAAAACAAAAACAAAGAATGATACAAAGGATCTTGTTTTTAATATGTTTCTTATGATTTTAAGGCTAACCCATGTAGGGTTACCAAGAAACAAACAATATATATATATATATATATATATATATAAGTGATTAAGGATCTGTTAGAATGGATTATGTGACTAACTAGGTTTACTATATAATATAATTAAATTGAATAAAGTAAAAGAGATTAGCAAATGGGACCTGTTTGTGCAAGTGCTATACTGTTTAATTGATTTATTTTCTAGGTAATTATTGGCCTTTTGTTTTTAAGAGCTAGCCACATGGAAATAGAATTGCCCTTAAGCTTTGGATTGGCTGGCATAGAATAGATAACACGAGGCAACCAAAAATGAAAAATATTCTTGATTTAGAACATTAATAACTAGATTTTGGTTTGCTTTTAGCCTGATTTTGTTGGGATTTTAGGGTTTGATTGAAAAAGAGAGAGAGAAGAGAGAAAATATTTAATTAATTTGAAGAAATTAAGAGGAAACCTGGAAAACACACGGCCACAGTCACAAGAATGGCCTCTAGTACCACAAGTTTTGAGATGTGCTTTGTAATCAGATTGAACAGCATATCCTTTATTGCATTTGTCACAAACCCATTGCTTGTGGTTACTGTGCTTTCTTCTAAAATGTTTTTTGATACCAACAAGATCTCCCAAAGCATGACAAGGGTCATGGTGCAAGCAGCTTGGCTCTGGACAAACAAACACTCTCTTCTTCACTTCTTGTGTTGTCTCTCTTTTCAGCAACTTCCATGGCACCTTGTGCCTTCTTCTATGCATTTGCAGGTTCTGATCTCTTTGAAACCCTTGATTACAGATCTCACATATGTACCTGTCTGATTCTAACAACGTTTTGGGTGATAAAGAAACCACCTCCGCATCTGGATCTATAACACACACACAAAAAAAACCAAAAATTAATAATAATGATAATCTTTCATGTTTAATTATCTCAAAATAATTGAACCCCCTAAAAAAAATTACCTGGGGTTCCTGCTGGTCTCCTTTTTCTTTTGTTATTAGAATCAGAAGAAAAAGAAGAAGGAACATTAATATTGATGCTGTTTTCTAACATGGGATTTATTTTGTTGAGCAATATTATTACACAAGTGGTGATGATGCAAGAATAGTGGACTTTGTTTTTTCAGCTTTTAGTTATTGATAAAAGAACAAAATGGTGGAGATGAAGAGGAAAAAAGAGAAAGAAATCAATCAAAAGGAAGGGTCTCTTTTTTTTTGGAGCAAGCAAAAGCTCTTGCTTTCTGAAATCAGCTTTTTCTTTTTTTGCTTTTATCTTTTTCTTGGTTTTGTTTTTCATTCAGCTTGTTTAATTTTGTGTTTATGAAGATTTTGTTTAATTTTTTTTTTTTTTTTTGCTCAAATATTATACAGAGCTGTATAAGTTTTAGATGACCCAATCAGAAAAATTAAATAAATAAAAGCTTGAAACTTTCTTTGATGGGGCCATGGATGGAGTCCCACTGAAAGCATTTGGACATAAACAAAAAAACATCCCTTCCCCATAACAAAACAAAACAGTCATGATTCAATCACACAGTGTGTATAAATTTTGCATGTATAAATAAATATGCAGGCCCAGAGACACCTCTACTGCACGTGACTTCACTTCCCTCTCCTCACGTGACCTTAAAGTGAAATCCCAAATTTATATATGACTCCTGCATTTGTTTAATCATCATAATACTGAATTAAGTAAAACCCTAATTAGTTTTTTTGTTTTTTTTTTAGAATTTTCAGCTTTTTTCAGAAGGTAAAGGAAGCAAGATTAGTCACTTTCAAGAGCGATGTAATCATTTCTTAAAACCAAAGAAAACCATAACAACAAATCTACCAAACTCTCTCTCTATATGTATATTAATTAAGATTATAATAAGGGCTCTCTTAAGAGAAAATGCAATATTATTTATTTTTTAACATATTGAAATATATATATTTTTGTATCTTTTCATGTACTAATAAATTTAATAAGACCTAAGGGGTGTGGCTTAGCGGCGATGAGCTTACCACTTGATTATCGGGTCTTAAGCTCGAGTCAAGGAGATTGCATTTTTTGTAAGAGTCTGTGACAGCTTGTAAGAACTTAAGACAATCGAAAATTTTACTTGTTATATTTAAACTCAGATCAGATAATTTAACGGCGAAATTTCGAACGTTTCTTTAAAAAAAACTTAATAAGTTAAGAGTTTCGCTCATTGAAATAGCAAAGTTTCAAATGTGCAAAAGTTTATAAACCTGCAGGTAAAACCTGCTACAGAAACGCAAGCTCACAGATTCTCCATTACTTTAGCTTCTCCATTAAGTCTAAGGCATATACGTACTGCCACGTTTGCTACTTTACCTTAGGCTTCAATTTTGCGAATGGATACAGAAATGAAAAGGAGATTAACAAATGAAAATATCCCTCTCTTTTCAAATTTAGGCAGGGGTTTGAAGTTGGGTTGATGCTAAAGAGTATTATATCAAAATCTTATTAGTGGTATGAGATTTCACCGATGATATTCAAAATAAATAATCACTCTCTTTTCAAATTTAGGCATGAATTCGAAGTTGTATTGAATGCTAAAGAGGATACTATCAATATCTTATTAGTGGTATGAGATTTTACCGATGATATTCAAAATAAATATGTATACATGTGACTGTAGGATTATGTTATAATAATTTAAAAAAAAAAAATCCCCAAATTAAATTTTCTTGTTCATTTGATTACTTTAATTTGGTGGCGCCAATCGCTAACTAATTCTTTCGTTTCTTTTGCACGAAAATTTGGTTTTCCCCGTTAAAGAATATAACAATGATTTTAGGGCGTGATTTAATAGTATAAGGTTCGAGATTTGACCTTTTCAGATAGTTTAGAATTTTACATGCTTTGCTTAAACCCGAAAATGATGATTTGGTGATAGAATTTTCAATAATTATAAAAAAAATTAAAATAAAATAGAACAATGGAAGTTCATATTCCTCTTATATGGTTAATATAGAAGTACAAATTTTGAGGCACATCAGCACATGCATTTTAAATTACTTCAAGCCAACAATAAGAAGTTTCACTGAAGAGGTACGTGACTCCTCTCCACGTACCTTTTATTTTTTTGGCCCCCGATGAGAATAGAAGATTAAGAACTATTACTTTCATGACTATCACTACCTTTTTACTTGTACTTGCATTATTACTATTTCTATTTTTTTTCCTTTTATAAATTAATTTTTTAAACCGTGTGACGAACAAGTAAAATATCATTACATGTTTAATCAAATAAAGCCTATATATATATATATGCTCGATTAGAAGTGACCAAGAATTTGAAAACTCAAAAGAAATATGAAAGGTAATAAAAATAAATAAATGGGTAAAGAAGGCATGTGGTATTTGAGTAGTCTTAACTCTTAAGTGTTATGGATACTTGATTAATTTATTTATGATCTACGGCAGGAACAAAATAGGGTTATTATAGTTTCATTATTTTAGATATTAGAAAATAATAAATGGATATAAGAAATATTGTGATATAATATTTTATTATTATAGAATCTTAAATTTGATTATATTTTTGTGATGTAATAATAAAATATAATATTTTTTTATATTCATTTTTTTTTTCTGAAAGAATGAAATATTAATGACAATATTACCCGCATGCAATATCATGTTATACCTCACTTGACATTTACTATATTATCCACACACCCAAATTAATTAATTAATTAACAAATATTAAAGAATAAAATGGGGGGGAAGATATGCTTACACATGAGGTTGAGCTGGAAAGAATAGGAAGATGGGATTCTATCACATGCAACTAAATTGAAAAAAGGTAATTAGTAGGTGGCAATCTAACAAAGTTTTATCTTAAATTAATCCAAATTTCCATACAAATAATTATGTGGACTTTGGCCAAAAGTTCAATCACATCGATCAACTTCATTTCAAAGTAGCTTCAACTTCACTCTTCAAAATTTCACCCATTTCTTCTTCTAAAGCAGCCAACAACATCAAGCTTGTAACATGCCTTAGCTATGAGTATATTACTAATATTAGCCATAGAGAGTTTTTTTTTTTCCCGAAAAATATTGTAAAATATATTTGACTCATTTAAAATTCAGATATTCATACTACATTGTAACAAAATTAATTTAAATTTGTTTTGACAAACTTTTAAGTTTTAATAATTTACTTGATGACAACGGGTGTGCCTTGGTGCATGGTGTATGGTTCAGTATTTAACTTTGAGGTCCAGAGTTCGAATTCAGAGAGTGCGTTTCTTGTAAGAGTCCGGGAAAAGTACCGAAGATTTTACTTGCTCCGCTTAAGCCCGGAAATGATGGTTTGGTAATGGAGTTTCCAACGATTTCAAAAAATAAATAAAAGAGTTACACATCTTGTGAAGCACGAAATGTTGTTTGGTTAACACAAAAAAATTATTGAGAAAATTTTATCTATTGGAAAATATTTTCTTATTATCAATCGTGCTCGGTACAATGAATTATCTGCCTTTTATACTAAGATTTCATTACAATGCCTATTTACACATCTAACTAATTACAGTTATCAAGACTAATTAGCCTATTATAAGTAAACATCTGTAACTGATCTGTTTAGCTCTCTAACTGAATTTGCTGACTAGGATTGAGTGTGAGATCATCTGGTACTTGCGGCCTTAGCTTGTTGTGATGTGCCATCAGCTGAGTGCAGTGAGCTTCCTTTGAATATTTTTGAGTGGAATTCAAAGCGAATAATATTTATTTGAATATTGGCTTGGTTATATTACATTTCTAAATCTTCCAATGATATACATTTTTTTAATTTTTTATGTCAAATTAGCTTAAAAATTTATTACAACGTGAGAGAAAAGTTTCTCTGCACTCCTCGAATTTTCGAGGCCAATCATTCGCTTAGAATTCCGATGAAAAAATATTTAGGATTATTTTTTGAACGATTTCACACGATTTTATATCTGTAGAAGACTTCACTCATATGAGATCAAACCATCCGTTTGCAAAGCCATATACATATATGGTTCTTAATTTCAATTATACTGCCATCCGTTTGCATAGTGTTATTCAATAATAAAATATAAAGATTAATTTATGATTTTGATTTTTCATAACCACGAGGAGATTAATTTTGGAAAAAAAAAAATCCAAAAACGTAATTCTTACATTCTCAATAATGTCATGATGGGAAGAGCAAAATAATGGGCCCCAATGTCATTGCACTGAAACCTGAGGCCTTTGTCTGGTTTAGTTTTGTTGGTATCCAAAGAAATAAAAATCATTCATAAACTTTACTCACTGAAATCCAAAAAATAATAAATTATATGAAAGAAATAGAATACAAGATTACAAGTATATATTTTCTCAATTTTTTTTTTCAAATAGTTGGAAATTACGCCGTCAAATTATTCCTTATAAATTTAAGCGGAACATGTAAAATTTCTAATTATCTCAATCTCTTACAAGAAACGCATTATCTGAATTCGAACTCAAAACCTCAAGATGAGATCCTGAACACCATGTCCGTTGGTCACTCTCAAAATTTAAACACCAAAGCATAAATAGAGAATATTTGTTTGTTTGTTTTTATTCTCTCTTACCTTCATGGAACTTTCATTTTGGTTTTGTAGGCAATTTTTTGATTGATTGTTTTTGTATGGAAAAGAAAGAGGCTGAAAATTTGCTGTCAGAGTCTGAAAAGGAAACGTTCCTTGTGAATAATAAAATTAAATAAATAGAGAGAAAAAAAAAGGAAAATTGAAAATGAGAAGTTACCTAAAAGGATAAAATGGATAAAGAAATGATAAAAAAATTAAAAAAAAAAAAGGTGGAGGATAAAGTAAAGTGAAAATAAAGCAAGACAAAATTGCTTGGTAACAAGATAACCAAGTAGCGAGAGTCAATAAAGTGTTCTTAAAAAGTTTGAGCTGATCACACTTCACAATTAGGGACGCAAAATGCGGATCGATTCGGATCTGAATCCGTATTAAATTTTATGAATTTGGATACATATTTGGATCCATAAAAAATATATAGATCTAGATACATGTATTATTCGTATTTTTTTCGGATATCTTGATCCAAAAAATTCAGACTTTTACTTCTTCTCTTTTCAAATTAATTATTTTTTAATAATTAAAATAAAATAACATTCATAACTAAACAATAGTAATTTAACATCTAAAATAATATTTACAATTAAAAATCCATCCAAAATAATATAAATTAAATATAAAATCATAAATAAAATAATTTTTTTTTTTTTATCAATTTTCTTATTTTATATCTTGATTCCAAATTCACTTGAATCTGAATATCCGGATTCCGGATTCACTTAAATTCAAATCCATACAAATCCTAAAAATATAATCTGAACTTTTCCGGATCCATGCAGATCCAGACTGAATCCGAACAAACCCTGTTCACAATTCACTGAGACATATATGCCTATTGACCCAAGATCAAAGACAGAGAGATTTTCTTTGTTCTTTCTTTAAAATATTTGTTTCTGGAAGAGATGATCTCAAATTCTAAATAGCCATAAATTCTAGTGGTATTCATTGCTATTGATATATTGTCACGTGTTAAAATATCATAAAATTATCAAATAAATTATAATTTTTTAATATATCTACATGTGTCATATATTTACTAATTTATGATACAATGTCACTCGTACTTTTATTGTATAGAAAAATATCATCTTGCATAATATAATTAACCCACAATCTCAATAAAAATTAGAGGATTGAGTTATCGTCTGTATGTAGCCGTAAGAATTCCTAATCTATATTATTATTGAATGAGAGTATATCACATCTCTTATAAATGTGGATATATATATATAAGGTGAGAAATAACATCTAATCTCTCTTATTCATAATATTTTTATTTGATTGGTTATTATTATTAACAATGTTAGAAATTATCTCTTCGATAATAACAACAGAATTTTGTTGACAATACCAATAATAATTGCATTTGCAAATATAAGTTTTTTTAAAGTTAATAATGATCAAATCTTACATTTGATCTATCATATCGCAAGAAAGATTAAATCATTTTGTCCTTTGAAAATAAATTAGTAGAAATAAAAAAATATACAAATATAAATGTTGCTTTTGCAGCTAACACTATTTGTGGTTATTTTGATTTCAGTTTTGAAAGTTGACTCATAATAAAAAAAAAATCTAGAGGTTAAGACATCTGTTTATCTATTTGCACGAATTGTTCAAATCCTAAAATCAAAGGAGCAATGTATTAATGACTGAATTGGGTGGAGTTTATGGATTTTTAGTAGTGTACATTATAACTTTTTCTCGTTCTCATTTTACCTATATTTATTACTCTGTGTTCTATATATGTAAATTACGAATAATAATAAAACAAAAATAAAATTGAGTAGTTTTTTTTTTTTATTTTATTTTACTAAGACAGAGGATCGATTTTTAAGGCTCGTCTATGCCACCCAAATCTCATAACTGAGCCAGATATATCATCGAATATTCGTGAAGAAAAGATGCACTCTTATTTCTCACTACATTCACTTTTCATGCAAACTTATAGTTGATGGTGGTTTTTGGGCCCCCAAAAGATCAAAATCTCAAGGAATGATATAAAAGAGATTTTCATTTCTAAGGTTTGAGGGCCCAAGCTCAATGAACAGGGACTTCAAGTCCAACTAAGAGGTCGGGGGCGGTTCACATTTGTCGTCCGACCCGAGGAGTGAGAATGTTCAAAGAAGCGAAGAGAGTTAATGCCTCGAGACCGACCTGACCTGTCAGCTCAGAAAAGCAGGATTGTCAGTTCCTGACCTGGTAGGGCGGGTTAGATTGGTAACAGCATGGTCAGGTCCAAGTGACGTGAGTCCTGCATAGGAACTTGCACTCTCCAAAAAAAGATCTGATGTGATTGAGGCAAGTTGCAAGTTTATCTTCTGGCACAAGCTATCACATATGAACAGTTGGAATACAGACTGGAATATGGGCTAAAACGTGTAGCAGAGGGTAAAGTAACATGGTTTAATGAGATGTCAGGTGGCAGAGCTACTTTCGGCAGAGCAGTTGGGGAAGAGCGCCTTTGTTTTAATAGTATATTCACGTGGTTGATGTCATGAGATTTGTGTAATAGTAGAATTTGCCCTAGTATATATAGGGATCGAGAATTCATTGACTAAATTTTTCATCCATAACTTGTAAAAGAGAGAGCAAAAAGCTTAAGTGTAAGAATGAACATGTAAGAGGTCGGTCAGACGAGCTTGAGAGTTAGGGCAGGTCGGTCAAGCCCGACCACGTGATAAAAGATTACTTTTCACTTGTGCTCGTGGACGTAGGTTGGATCCATTCCGCCGAACCAAGTTAAATTCTCTGTGTTGTCTGTGTGTTTTCTCATCTTTTTCTAAGTTTGCATTTGGTTCCCAACAAACCAAACAAATTCGCAGTTGAAGGAGGATTGTTCGAGGAGTAGTTTTCCTGAATTACCCTGGAACGAAAATCAGTCGTCAATAGTTGGCGCCGTCTGTGGGGACTAGTACTAAAAGTGGCAAACGTACTAAGACAATGGCAGAAGACGGGAACCATAGATCTCCAGAGGCTTTGACGACGGAGTGGATGGAGAAAATATAGGAAATTATGCGAAAAGAATGGGAAGAAGCTCGGAATGAGAGATAATCAACTTAGGTCTTCATTAAGACCATGTTGGAGAAGGTGGAAGACAAAACTAATGAAAGAGGAGAGATAGGCCCCAGCCAAAGAAAAGAATATATAGTAAGGGGAAAGAGGGTTGATGGAGCAGAAGAAGATGGTGAACATGGGAAGAGAAGTGCTCATGGGGTGAGATCTATAGTCGTTGTTGGAGCATTACCAGCAGGTGAGTTATGGGAAGAAGAGGAAAGGAGGCAGACGTCAGAGTCTTCCAGCAACAATCCATGCTTCGCGGAGAGCGACCCGAGACGGTATCCAAGGAAAAGACATGAATTCCCCACCTACAGAGGACACCGTACCAGGAGTGGAAGACGTCGGGAAACCCGAGGTCAGAATCATGACAGCTCCGAGAACCAGATGAAGAGCTGGTTTCTGGAGGAGATGAAAAAATGGGAAGAAAATATAAAAGAATGACCAAGGGGTGACCAAGACTTTGAGACAACGTCCCATTCACGGAGGAAATTTTGACAATGAGATTTCCAAGGAGATTCACTATGCGCTCCATGGATATTTACAAAGGCAGCACGGACCCAAAATCTCATGTTAAGAAGTTTATTTCGTTGATGGAAATCAATGGATGGCTGGAGATGCCATATACAAGGTGTTCTTTTTGACCATGGGTGGGTCCGCTAGCCTGTGGTTCATGAACTTGATGTCGGGGAACATCGCAGTTTCGCCCAGTTGAGGAAGTCACTTGTACGACACTTTAAAAGAGCGTGCGTACCTTGGAAGATGGTGGGATCACTAAGAATGATGAAGCAGAGAGATGCTGAGCCCTTGAAAAGTTTTATTGACCGATGTTATAACTTTGTGTTAGAGGTCGGGGCATACAAATCCCCGGAGGCCATAGAAAGTATTAAGAGAGCTCTCATGGTCGGGAGATTGTGGTCCCACCTGATGATCCAAGAGGGGGATGAGAAGATTCCCACATGCAAGGAAGTTTGTGCTAATAGAGGAAGATGAGAAGATTTCCCGAAGAGGGGGCACCCAGAGAACCAGAGTACTAAAGCCAGATAGTTAGCGGGATTTGGGCAAATATGTGAGAAGACTAGTCCCAAGGCAAAAGGACATTAAGGCGATGCCTCAGAATAATCAAGTTCAAGAGAGGAGGTTGCATGTCCAGGTCAATTATGTCGCTCGGGGGATAATATACACCCTCTGAACAAATCCATGGCCCAGTTAATTCATGAAATCCAGGATAAAAATTTATTAACTGAGCCAAACCTGAGGAGATTCCTGATTGAGAAGGAAAATCATGGGGCTTATTGTTTGCACCATAATGTAAGGGGACATGCCACGAATGGATGTAGAGACCTGCAGGAGCAGGTGGAAAACTTGGTAAAAATGACTATCTGAATGAGTACATATACCAAATGGCTATGGAGGCCGACTAGCGCTATTAGCAACTGTTGTCAGGACGGATATTTGGAATGCTGAGGTGCTGAGGGGATATTTTCAATAGATCATCTCTTAAAATGACTCACAAAGAGTTGTAAGATAGGCAATAGATCTCAATTGTATGAGTAAAATTCTTCATTTCTCAAATAAGAACTTGTTTATCCATGCTTATTTATTATGTGTGTTTAATGGCTCGGGTCTGTATTCGTTCCGCCGATGCCACTTTCAGTTTATTGGCTCGGGGCTGTATTCATTCTTTCGAGGCCACTTTCAGTTTAATGGCTCGGGCCTGCATCCGTTCCGTCAATGCCACTTTCAGTTTTCTCGACTCGGGTCTGCTTTAGTACGCCGAGACCATGGAAATTTGATGGCACGGGTCTACTTTAGTACGGTCGAGGCCGTGTTAGTTTGATGGCTCGGGTATACTTTTGTACTGCCGATGCCATGGTAGTTTTTGGGGCCCCAAAAAGTCAGAATCCCAGTGAAGGGTATAAAATAAATTTCATTTCCAAGATTCGAGGGCCCGAGCCTAAGGAACAGGGACCTGTAAGCTCGGGAAAGCATGATTGTCAGTTTCTGACCTGGTAGGGCGGGTTAGATAGGTAATGGCATGGTTAGGTCCAAGTGACGTGAGTCCTGCATGGGAACTTGCACTCTCCAAAAAAAGATCTGATGTGATTGAGGCAGGTTGTGAGTTTATCTTCTGGCACAAGCTATCGCATATGAGAAGTTGGAATACATGCTGGAATATGGGCTAAAACATGTAGCAGAGGGTAAAGTAGCATGGTTTAATGAGATATCAGATGTCAGAGCTACTTTCGGCAGAGCAGTTGGGGAAGAACGCCCTCGCTTTAATAGTAGATTCACGTGGCTGACGTCATGGGATTGATGTAACAATTGAATTTGCCCTAATATATATAGGGATCGAGAATTCATTGACTAAATTTTTCACGCATAACTTGTAAAAGAGAGAGCAAAAAA